>PVKM010051471.1:0-10452 GCA_004027735.1 Carollia perspicillata
CTCCCATTCTCCCCCCTCCCCCTCCCCACTGATAACCCTCCATGTGGTCTCTATTTCTGTGATTCTGTTCCCATTCTAGTTGTTTGCTTTTGTTTTTGTTTAGGTTCAGTTGTTGATAGTTGTGAGTTTGTTGTCATTTTACTGTTCATAGTTTTTATCTTCTTTTTCTTAGATAAGTCCCCTTAACATTTCATACAATGAGGGCTTGGTGATGATGAACTCCTCTAACTTGACCTTATCTGGGAAGCACTTTATGTGCCCTTCCTTTTTAAATGAAAGCTTTGCTGGATAGAGCAATCTTGGATGTAGGTCCTTGCCTTTCATGACTTCAAATATTTTTTTCCAGCCCCTTCTTGTCTGCAAGGTTTCTTTTGAGGAATCAGCTAATAGTCTTCTGGGAACTCTTTTGTAGATAACTGTCTCCTTCTCTCTTGCTGCTTTTAAGATTCTTTCCTTCTCTTTAATCTTGGGTAATGTAATTATAATGTGCCTTGGTGTGTGTTCCTCTTTGGGTCCAACTTCTTTGGGACTCTCTGAGCTTGCTGGACTTCCTGGAAATCTTTCCTTTGTCAGATTGGGGAAGTTCTCCTTCATTATTTGTTCAAATAAGTTTTCAATTTCTTGCTCTTCCTTTTCTCCTTCTGGAAGCCCTATGATTCAGATGTTGAAACATTTAAAGTTGTCCTGGAGGTTCCTAACCCCTCTTCATTTTTTGAATTCTTGTTTCTTCATTCTTTTCTGTTTGAATGTTTCTTTCTTCTTTCTGCTCCAAACCATTGATTTGAGTCCCGGTTTCCCTCCCATCACTGTTGGTTCCCTGTGCATTTTCCTTTACTTCACTTTGAATAGTCTTCACTTTTCCCTCTATTCTGTGACCATACTCAACCATTTCTGTGAGCATCCTGATTACCAGTGCTTTGAAATCTGCATCTGATAGGCTGGCTATCTCTTGGTCACTTAGTTGTATTTTTTCTGGAGCTTTGATCTGTTCTTTAATTTGGGCCATCGTTTTCTGTCTCTGTGCACCTGTTACGTAGTAAGGGGTGAAGCCTTAGGTATTCTCCAGGCCAGGGCAAGCCAGGTCACTGTGTTGTGGTGCTGTATATGGAAGAGGGTTCAGAGAGGGAATATTGGCCCTTGCTGCGCTCTCGGCTGGCTTTCAGTCACTTCCCCTACTACCCACAAGCAAACTGGGCCCTTCTGGTGCTGATTCCCAGGTGTGTGGGTTTGTGTACATTCTAGGACCCTGTGGGTCTCCCCAAGGAACTCTCCTGTGAGGCTGGGAGTTTCTCCCGCTGCCATAACCCCCACAGGTTTTTTTCGGTCAGAGGTTTTGAGGCTTTATTTCTGGCACTGGAACCCTGGGTTGCGCAGTCTGTCTTGCTCCCCAGTAGTTCCTCCTGGTTTATCTGCACAAAAATGTGGGACAGCCCATTTGCCACCTTGCCCAGTCCACCAGCCACTGCCTCACCTGCCCGGGTTGTCCAGCCACCACCTTACTTTGCATCCTCTCTACCCCACTGATAACCCTTCAGATATTTATTTTGTAGTTACATGTCACTCTCACAGTTGTTGATGTAACCTTCTACAGGGGAAGATCAAAAGCTACCATGTGGTCCCCTCAAAATCCACTTCCTTCATTGCTGAACTTAACCAATGCTACTGGCATGCAGCTATTGTATTAAAATTGACAATGTTAAAATTTCTCCAAGTTAGAGATCCCTAACTAATTAAAGTAATTTAAGAGTACTTTTATAAACTAAGGTTAGTAATAGATGTAGAATTTTACTGAGCCATTTCTTATGTCTTTCCTGAGACAGTTCAGATATTTTACAGTTCTTTCACTAACCCTTTATTTTTTTTTAAATAAGCATTCCTAATTAAAGTTTAACCCTAGCTAGAGAAGAATGTCCAAATTCTATGTGTACCACTTGGTGAATATCATAACATGAACCCTCCATGGAATTATCGACAGAAAATTTTGCCAGCACATGGAAGTCTTCTCATTCCCTTCCCAATGGCTCCTCCATCTCTCCTTCCCAAAAGACACTATTGCCTTGGCTTCTAATACCACAGATTAGTTTCACCTATTTTTGAATTTCTTGTAAGTAGAATATCTAGGTTTCTAATCAGTGTGTGAATCCTTTGGCTTAACATTATGTTGACAAAATTCATCCAAGGGATTGCAAATAGCCAGGGCTCTTTGACTTCCATTGCCAGATGCTGTCCCATAGTATGAACATATCACACTGGAAGTCCAGTCTACTGTTGAACAGTGAGCAGTGCTGTCTGTATTGGGAGATACTATAAATAACACGACCATGAACATTTTTGTACTGGTCTCTTGGTGTAAATGTTCAACTTTTGTAGATAATTTCAAACAGATTGCCAAAATGGTTGTACTAATTCACAATCTTAGTAGCCATGAATGAGGGTTCCTACACAACATTTTAGTCCAAATATCTGATGTTTGTTCATGAGGTTGGGAGCTCAGAGGGAGCATCATCTCTATCCTCATAGAGCATAGAGATTTTATACATTCCACCCCTGAGGACTTGGCTGTCTTCTTGAACCCTTGTTGTTGTGATCTACTCTCTAGATGCAAGTGTTAGCACTCTAACTGGAAGCATTTTCTGTGAACTGAGACAATTCGATAATGCATGGCAGGGTACTAGTGTGACAATCTCACACATAGCTACTTTAAAATCATCTTCACATTGTTGATTCATTCATTTGAAAAGAGCATATTGAAGTAAGCCATTCAGAAGGTGCAGCTACTTTAAGCCTGGACACTACACTGTGGTCACAGCAAAAATGAACACTGAGGTTTTCCTAATCTATCTAGTATTTATCTTAGTATCTGGACACACCAGAACTTCTGCAGTGAACCACCTTAGGAGGCCGCATTGGTTGAACTGAAAATAGGTGTTTAGAACTTCTGACTATTTCCTTTAAGTAGGTCAAAACCTTTTATAAAAGTGCCTTATAAATACTAGTTATCCTATTCTAGAAAATCCTGTAAATTCTACCTACGTTATGCTTCTTTAAGACACCTGTGAGAGATGATCATTTACTTTAGATAACCCTGGGTGCAAGGGACAATTCCAGATACAAGTTTGCCAGATGAAAGAAATCGATTATTGTAAGTTTTCTTTGAAAGGCTTAGTGAGAGTATGGAGACGATGTGAAGAAGAAAAGAGTAACATTCTTGAATTTATCTGTAAGTAATATATGTATAATTTTTCTTCTTGCTGATGTTAAGCAGAAACTCACCCAGCAAGTTAAACTTGTAGCCTTCAAAGAGATCCTCCCTGCCTTGCCTCATGTACCTCAAGGAGGAAAAGCAAGAAAGTGATGTCATCACTGAACAATACATGGAAGATTAATAGAAGCTTAATCTCCATTGTATTGCCAGTACCCAAAGTTTCTTTGTCCACGACATCCTTTCTCAACCTCTTGATTGTCTCTGTTTTTTAATTACGTGAATGGTCACTCATTTTTAAAAGAGCATCAATATTTTTAATTACCTTTCTTCAGCCCATAGAGTCACGTGCAAAATGGTGCTGTCATCATAAAGTGTCTAATGATGGTTTAAAAAAAAACCCCAATAACATAAAAGTGAGGTTTTCATGTTTGAATCTAGTAAAGCTGTCTTCTTGCCACTTGCTTTTAATGGCATCCGTTGACTTAATTGATTTATGGATTGACATTTGGCATAGAGCCTGGCAATTTTTTTCAAGAAATGGTAGGAACCCCTGGTAGGTGGGGAGAAGGAAAGCCCTCCTGCACATTGTCATCAGTTTAGGTTAATCCATATTTAACCAGAAGGTTTAAAGAATGGGACTTCTTGTTGTGCAAGTAGAAAGCAGTCTCCTCCCTGCCCTCACATCTGCACAGGTTGGAAAACCTCCATCTGGGAAAGATGGAGGTATGTCAACTTTTTCTCTGCCTCCAGAAGGCTACCTCTGGAGGCTCCGGAGTAGGGGAGAGATGAAAAGACAGGGTAGAGCTGCGGGGGAGGGGGGCTGGGATGGGGCTTAAGGGCAGAAAACGGTGCTGGAACAATTAAAATTTAAAACAAATAATAACAATAAAAATAAAAGACAGGGTAGAAAAAGTCTTAATTGGCTGGAATGGTTTGACTTGAAACTTATTTACATTTGAATAATTAATGAAATATAACTGAAATTTATTTTGCACTTAGTGGATATTTAAAAGTTTTTTTTGTCATGAGCTGTTACTGTGGATTCTTTGAAGAAGCCCACCTCCACACTAGAATTTCATACAGTTTCCTTACTTGGGGAAATTTTCCATCTCTCTGCTGGGCAGAAGGGGAGGGGCCACAATAATAAAGGTTATATTACAAAATGTGCCCAAGAGTCTGAGTCTGAAAACAGTGTCACATCTTTTCACTTTCTTTCTTTTAAATATGGGACGCTTCACGAATCTGCATTTCATCCTTGTGCAGGGGCCATGCTAGTCTTCTCTGTATTGTTCCAATTTTAGTATATGTGCTGCTGCAGCAAGCACATGTTTTTACTTGCAACCATTATATTTCACCTTTAAATTAGAAGACAAATGATTAAATCGACACTACTAGAATTTTTTGTTTATTTTGTTATTTTTGTAAATACAGCTTTCTTTTAGGTTGTTAAAGAAATGCTCTGTGAAATTAACATGAGAGCTCTCTAGACAAAGTCCAGCCATTGTTAATATAACTACAACAGTTTGTGCAACATTGATATCACCTGGCAGTCAAGGAGAGTGGGCTGGAATGTGCATATGTGAACAATGATGACTTCACTGTACTAGTCAGTGGGCGTGGTAGACACCATGGAGTGAGCATGTGTACTGTGTGGCCATCGCATTAAAATGACTGAGCTAGTCAAGCAATAAAAAAATCTGCATCAAATTTTGTGTTAAGTTTGGACATTCCTCTACAGAAACTATTTGGAAGATTCAGAAGGTAACAGCTATGGAGAACTGGTGATTGGCAGCTTCATCATGACAACGTGCCTGCTCATGCATCACATCTCCTGAAGAGTTTTTGGCAAAATATCAAATCACCCAGGTGACTCAGCCCCCCTACAGCCTGAATATCACCTCCTGTGACTTCTGGCTTTTCCGAAAACTAAAACACTTTTGAAAGGGAAGAGATTTCAGACTGTAGACGAGATTCAGGAAAATACGATGGGGCAGCTGATGGTGATAAGGGAGAACTGTGTGAGGTCCCAAGGTGCTTACTTTGAAGGGGACTGAGGTGTCATTATCCCATGTACAATGTTTCTCATATCTTGTATCTTCGATAAATATCTCTATTTTTCATATTTCATGGCAGCCTACCTTCTGGACAGATCTTGTATGAACATTCTTGAAACTTTGATTTACCCTATTATTCTCATCTTACAGATGAAAAAATACCAGTCTAAGTTTTTACAATTATTTTGTAGCAGAATGAAGTCGAGAACAAGGATCTTGCACACTCTAGGCCATTGTTCTGTCAACTATACCAGTGTGCCTTGAGAGTGGAGACTTAATAGAATGGTTGTTTTATAGGTGGTACTATTGATTGTTTCAGTTTTTTTTTTTTTTGATATTGGCCTAGCCTATCTTAAAACATTGAAGCATAGGGGTATGATAAAGATAATACTGCTCTAATTCCATTCTTAAATAATCTTTTTAAGATAATCTTTTTCAATTCAAGTGAAGACAAATGGGAATTGAGGCCACAAAAATTATTACATTTTTTAAAAAAGTTTCTCTAAGAAACCTAAAAGGCACTGTTGCAGTTTAAATCATGAGCAAACTTGTATATGTATTTATATTGTACATACTGTTAATATGATACAGTCATCACAGTGGATGCCTGAAACTGCAGATAGTACCAAACCCTGTATACACTATGCTTTTTTTATATATACATACCTATGATAAAACTCAATTTAAAAATAGGCACAGTAAGAGATTAACAACAATACCTAATAAGAAAAATAGAACAATTATAACAGTATAGAAGTTATAAGAATGTGATCTCTCTCAAAATATCTTACTGTTCTTGTGATATGATAATATCTTACTGTTCTCATCTTGTGAGATGATAAAAATGCCTTAATAAGTCAAGAACTTTCACATTTCACCTTTAAGAAGCACTTTACAGCATCTCTGTGGTATATCTGAATTACCAGCATCACTACTCTTGTGCCTTAGGGTCATTAAGTAAACGACTGGTGACTTGAATGCAAGCACTGCTATACTACCACAGTCAATCTGACTGAAAGGAACAGTAGCAGGGCGTCTACAGCCTGGAAACTTGGAAAAGGGATGAGTCACATCTAGGTGGGATTGGGTGGGACTGAGCAGGAGAGTGCGAGATTTCATCACGTTACTCAGAATGGGGCATAATGTAAAACCTACGAACTGTTTATTTCTGGAATTTTCCATTTCATATTTTGCAACTGGGCTGACTGAAAGTAACTGAGACTGTGGATAAGCAGGGGGAAGGCAGCTACTGTATATGGTTTTTCTGAGGAATAGCAACTGAAGCCAAAAACAATTGCAGAATCAACTAGTGTTAAATTTCCCATAGCTACTTAAAACCCAAATACTAATATTGCTATAATCATCACTAATTAACTATTATTTTTATAGGTCAAACATGAATTGATATAAATAATTTCATGTAGGCTACTTTCTTTTCCTTGTTTTTCACTTTAATATTTCTACCTATAAAGTATTTAAAAAAATACTTAAATATTTACTATTTGTGGTATTCTTGATGACACTATAATTTGGGATTATGTTGCTGCTTAGTCTGGAAAGATTTCATTCAGGCAACAAATGTGGTTGTATTACATAAATATTCTAATTACGTTGAGTAGACTGGAAATGATTTTTGTTCAGAATGTTTTGTAATAGCCATATTAAACAATGTACAGTCATAATTATTTGGTTCTTTCTAGCTTCTAGCTTATTTTAAATTGAAAATATGATTGGAGTTATTGTTCTTTTTCACTATTATTTTTGCTATAATTGATATACTGCCTCATCTCCCTCTCCCTCCCTCTATACACACATGTACACACATGGACACCTATACACATGACATATCTTATACAATTTTATTTATAGTTCTCTTTTCTGTCATATTTTACATATATTTGAATGTCTAATCAATTTTTTTATTTAGATAAACTATTATCATCTAATGCTTCTAGGCCCACCATGGGAGCAGAAACATTCTATGTTATTCTAAAAGGTCAAACTATGACCAATGGCTAGAAATCACTGGGAGCAGATTTCCATAATAGGTTAAAGCTTTCCTCCACATTAGAGCTATTAAAACATGGAAAGGGCTTCTTGGAGAGGACACGAGTCCTCTATCACTAGAAGGATTTTGGTGGAAACTGGATTTATTCGTATCGGACTTTAGTTGAAGTAGCAAATATCTATAATGCCCCCAAACTCTACCATTTTAAGATTCTTCTTCAGTTCTGAATGCAAGATACAAATCTATATTGAGAAATGAAACTACATGACTTTAAAGGATTTACTAATAATATGTCTGTTCAAGTGACAGCTAGTGAGGCCATAATCAAGTCTGAGAAGGAATTGCTGCCAAAATATGCAATTAAAAATTACGTGACTTGGGTGTGGGCACCAGGGATCAAGTTTTACTTCTGAATTAGCATTAGTGACTTGAACAGGTTTGGCTGCCTCAAAGCACCTTAGGGCTTTGGGTTGAGAAAGTCCAGTCTTGAAAGAACGAGGCCTTGCCCTACAAAGGGAGAGCCTGCTGCACCAGCTCAGTGAGGCTTAAAGCAAAAGAAAACCTTTACAGCTTGCACAGTGTTTAATGTCACCATTCAAGTTTATTGGAAAGTGATGAATCAAGGGTTTTCTGAATTCTGAAGTGATCTTTACTTTATTTTCTTTCAATTAGGATTTATATTCCCACTTGCCTTCAAATGAGGTGTGAGGCGGTTATGATTTTCTATTCCATAATGGAGCCAAAATTCTGTATATTATCTCAGAAATGATTAGTTCAACCAGAATGCAAAAGTACAACACAATGGAAGATAATCAATTTGAAAAAAGATAAAGAAACACCTTTTTTAAGTATAGTACGTGGCAAAGTAAGTAATTTTCATACAATAAGTGACGTTCAAGGGGACGCTAGTAAACGACATTCTTGCCTGTTTCTAGAAGGTGGTCCGATTACAGAATAGCATAAGAGAAGACAGTTTTGGGGTGGACTTCAGTTTAAGGGGTTTATTTTAAGACTGGTCTGGGTCTGTGGTTTCTGAGAGGATTTGTAACCATACTTCTGTCTTTCTTGACTGACTGGCATTTTTATTACTTTGTATGAGGTACTGATAATCCAGCTGCAGATGTAATAATATTTTATACCCCACAACAAATACAACAAAACTTGTCAGAACAGAGCCACATTCTTCCCCTGGGGACCATGTAGGGTTTCTATGAAAGACAAGGACATCAGAATAAGATTCACTTCTGCATATTTTCTCTCCAAAAGGGATGTTCATGATGTGAACAAAGGACAATGGCAGGATTTCTGGTCCTTACCAGGTGGGTGGAGAATAACTTTTTTGACCTGAATGCTGGCAGATGTGATTATGATGCAAGTTGTGTATCTGGACAACTTTTGGGACAGCCAGGTGTCAGTTTATTCCCAGGTACATGACAACAAACTGGTTCTAAAATACAGGGACATTTGGGTAGTGACGTGAGTTTTTGCTTCATTATCTCTCACTCAGTATTTTTTAAAGCAGCTCTTCCCAAATCTGAACAGGATTTACCTCAGGTGGCTTTGTGGCATTTGGCACATTAATGTTAAAGATTGATTTATATCCCTTTAGTACCCAGATGTGGTTCCTGCCGAAGAGACAACCTGTCCAATCAAACAAAAATCTATAGTTTCCAGATACAGTTGAAAGAAATAGGACTTTTTGCTCCCTGCCTACGAAAATATTTTTATCTGTGATTTTTTTTTGAAAATTCACTTAACATTATAAAGATAAAAAGTACCTGATATTTTCAGATATTTTATATTATCTGATATTTTCAAAGACATTTAACACTTGGAAATTTTCAGAATGATTGAACTAAAACTAAAAAAATGTTAATGTTTGTGAAATGAAATGAAAAGAAAAAAAAAAGAAATGCAGTTCCTTAGCTGGTAAATGATCAGGTTACAAACACCTTGAAGACAAGGACTATATCCATGCTACACAATTACTACTTGGTCTCAAAATGTCAGCTGACTTGAATCAAAGGAATCTGTTGTGTGTGGGCAGCTCAGCTTGCTATCACTGTGTGTACACTGGCTACACGTGACATATTTGGTAATGCTGTGTGGGTAGGGAAAGGCAATGGCATCCCAGCAATCCTTCCCTCCTATAGACAGCCTTCAGCTTAGGTGGCACGAGAGTGCTGTCATAATTCCATACTTGAAATGTGGGCTTTGGAGCTGCGGGATGGGTGAGGATTAAAGTCCACAACTCTTTATCCAACATCACTCAATTTGAGATACTCAGAGTAAAAGAAAGCACTGTTCATAATTACACTAGGGAAGTAAGCATAACTCAGACCTGTCTCTGGCAGACTGGGACCCATGATCACCATATCTCCCACTAGGCAAGAATCAGAATGCTCAGTTCTGCTAACCAACCAGGGCAAAAGATCATTAGTAACTCCACCTTTGTCCTGAGCAATTAACTGTGTATTTTGAGGCTGCAAGACAGGTGACAAGATTTGAGATTCGTAGCACAAATATTTTTATCACACCTTCTGAAATAGACCCAAACCAAGATCATGACTCCCCTCCATGGTAATACCCAGTTGGCCCTTCTGCTCCTTTATGAACTCATGGCATTTAGCCAACCTAGAAACAAACTTGCTTCTTTGGAACCTCAAATTGTTTTTTGTTATTAACAGGGAGCCATGTAATTGAGAAACTAGTGCTGAGAAATGGGACTTCAGGAGTACTAGAGGCATGAAGTCCTGGGGAAACACATAGGAGGGTAAAACAAACTCTTGCTCCATGCTGTCGAATTTCTCCCTTTATGTTTGGTCCCACACAGCAGTGAATGGGTAAACTAGAAGTGAGCTATGGTACCTACAGTGGTTGAACAGAAAATAAAGATCCTGCCTCTTGGCTCCATTAGAGGAGCACACAGAGTTACCTCTCCACTGTCTTTGCAGCTCTGCACCCACCTCTGAGGGATTATAGGGCAACTCTTCCCATCACCAACCCAGGAGGACCAGAAATAGAACCAAGAAATTCTTTAGTCGGATTTAGGTGTAATTAAATTCTGATGACTCTTCTTAAAAGCTCAGTCAGGCAGAAGAAAGCTGCAGGCCTGACCTATCAGGATAAAAACTCACCCCTGGATTTCTGTGGCTCAGTGGACTGAGTGCAGCCTGCAAACCAAA
>PVKM010051472.1:0-10463 GCA_004027735.1 Carollia perspicillata
ATATTATCAGACCAGGCTCGGGACCGCTGAGTTAGCATGTGACACTTGTCTCCTTCCTCTTCCCTGCCTCGATTTGCTATTCATTCTACCTAACTGGTAAAAGGCATTTCCTGGCAACCAGGGTGCTAAATGCTGGCTAGTAACTGGCCAGTAGTAACAGTATCGCAGTCTCAGAGTTCTTCTGCCTCACCTCCACCTGCTGCGTCCAGGACAGGAAAAGGCATCAGCAGCTCCGTGCTCTGGCTCGTTGAGGCCTCCCCTCGATGCACGAAGACTCTGCTGGATAGGAAACATTCCAACAGCCTGGCCGCAAAGTGCATCCTGTGCACTGTGGGCAACCCATTGTAGACCAGGGGCGCATCTTCCCACCCCTTTTATTTCTCCATCCCCGGCAAGACCGAGGGGGCCCCAGAAATGAAAGAGGTGGACTTTTTACCGAGTCTCCATATGGACCACCCGTGTGCGAAGTACATCACCTCGTTTAATCTTCATTGCATTAGAAGGTATCTACTATTTCATCCAATAAAGAAATGATTATTTTACAGGACAGAAAACTGATATTTGAAAGGTTACTAACTTGCCAAGGTCACTTGGGGTTTTCCATTCAGGACACCTGACTTTTACTTTCCCAGAGACTGTCTCCTAGTCTCGATCATTACAGAGGTGATTAGACCAAAGTTTACTTAGGGCCCAGAATTGATCTGTCAACATGAAGGGACATGGGTACTGTTGTGTCATGGGGATTATTGCGCATATGCCATAAGGTGATCACAGTTGCCTTTGTGAATGGAAACTATTAACTGTCCCTAAGCTTGCCATGGGCGCTCACGGAAACCTGGGCCCTCACTGACTCATGCGCACTGCAGATACTGAATGGTGACAACAGCCTCCTTCTTTGATGTGGCTTTGCCCTCAAGCTTAATCTTGCCAAACAGCTAGAGAGAAATACAATTCCTTCCATTGGACTGAATTCCTACGCTTCTTGGCTACGACAGGAAAGGAGGAAGGAAAGCAAAGAGAATTCATGAGAGCACGTGGGTGAGCTTCTAGCTGCAGCTGTTTAGGAAGATGGTACCCCAACCTGTGCAACCTGACAATCTTCCACTCGTGTTTGACAGATGGAAAATATGCGAAGCATTGGACGGTTCCCCTCAAGCTGCCGTCGCAACACAGCAGACCTGGAGCACTGCCAGGAGAAAAAGAAACACTGTGAAATAAAAGCCTTGTCAGGAAAAATGAGAGGGTCACTCATCGAGTTTTCTTCCTCAGCCTCTTACTACAATCCCCAGGATCTGAGCGTTCTGCAGCCCTGGGCCCTGGTGTAATCAGGGCCCTCACTTCCCTCTCGTGGCTTCATAGTTCCCTCGGACGTGGAAGCTCCCCAAGGGCAGGAATGAAGTAGCTTCATGGTCCACCATTTCCCCAGCACTGACCACAGTTCCCACCAGATAGCGGGTGCCCAGGACCCTCTTAGCGAATACACTCCTGAAGTTCTGAGACACAGAAGGCAGCCTGAAGAGTCCTTTAAAATCAAACCTGTTCTCTCCTGGGAAGCGCAGGCCCTTCGCTTATGGGTGTGCGGGCTCTGCAACATGGGAACAGAAGCTGGAGTGGGACTGGAGCAGGTGATCGCAGGAGACTCCTACAAGGAAAGACTTGCGCCAGAATGTAAGGGGTAATTCTGTAACGGGGTAGGAAGCACGGCTCCACGTCTTCATGCCAGCTTTCGTGTGGGGTAAGAACATCACTGTTTCCTTTGCTTGAGTGTGAGACTTACATCCCCACTCAAGTACACTCAAACTCAAGGCTGAATTATGGGGAGCAGCCTATTGAAGGGTGCAGGCAGTCAGAGCCTTCCCAGTGGCATGTGTGTGTCTGTGTGTATGTCTCTATATGGGCTAGGCTATATATAGGCATACCTATAGAGGGCTCATGTACATATATATTCTAATTGTAATCACAGCACCAAGGAGGCCTCTGAAGCTGTCCCCTAGTAAATCACATTTCTCTTCCCTATTGGATTCGGAACAAGTTAAGAAATAAAATAGAAGAGAAGGCTGGAGGCCAGGGTGTCACCTTTGTTCCTAGTGGCTAGTGGGAAGACGCAGCTTAGCGTGAAAGCTAAATGAGCTTGCTCCCTGAACCCAGAGCAGGGAGATTTCCCACCTATTCTCAGCAGCGCTCGCCCGGGGCAGGGGTTGGAGAGAGGCTGCTGCCGAAGGGCCTGCTCTGGGGGGCTTGCAGCCTGGTGGACCAGAGGTGCACTGTGCTCTCCCGGGCTGAGACCAGCCCCAGGAGACTGCAGAGAAGAACTGAGCTGAACATACCCAATTGTTCCCTTAAATTTACAACTTACCAATGAGTTCAGGCCCCTCACCTCCAGGGTGTGCAATGTATAAGAGGGCAGAAAGAGAGAGAGGCCCAGGGTTATATTCATCGAGTTCCCTTCACAGGAAGGAAGCATCAGAAATGAGAAAGATGTGTTTTCCCACTAACAAACATCTATTGTGCTGAACCATGGGAATTAACTGTTTACATGTTGTCTTCCACTTACGACCAGAAACTCCTCGAGGGGAGGAGTTTTGCTTTATTCATCTTTTTTGCCAAAGCCATGTACTTGGAAGGCGTGCAGATGTTTGCTGAGTGAATGTGGACCAGAGGCCAGACAGCCCGGGGTTCAAATCTCCTTCTTGGTCAATCACCGTGGAAACAAGAGCAAATAATTTACCCGGAGGTTGCAGGCAGACGGCCCACAAACCACATCCAGCGCAGATAGGTCTGTCTGGCCCCTGGAGCGCTGGCACTCCACGGTCTTAAAAGTTTGTAAATCAGTTGACCATGCTTAAAACTCAGGTGATTTCACGTAAGACCTGGATTTCTGGCTTCTCCTGAAAACTTGGAAGATAGATTATAAAAACGGCCTCAATTCTTCCCTCTTCTCTTTGTCCACACACTTGGCATTGTTACGCCACCATTCTTCCCATAAAGAGTTGGGGACCATATCCCCACCCTTTATCTCTGGATCGGCCTGTGACTTGTCTGGGCCAACAGAATGTGACAGAAGTGACAGAGTGCTGGTTCTTATCCTGGAGCTAAGGGGCCTCGCACACTTTTCTTTCTTTGTTGGAAATTTGCCAGGCCCCTGTGCTCACAAGCTTGGACCGTCCTGCTGCGGGGTGAGAGAGCCCATCAAGCAAAGGCTAGTGGTCTCTGTTCCAGCCGAGATCAGCAAAAGAGGCCCACAGCTCACCTGCCGGCTGACCACACACACATGAGTGAGTCCCGCCAAGACAAGTAGAACCACCCACCCGATCCACAGACTGTGGCCAATAGTAAATGCATATTGCTTCAAGCGACTGAGTTTTGGGGTGGTGTGTCACGTAGCAATAGCTAAGTGACACGCCTGGCCCTGGTGGGCCTGCCGTCTGTTCCTCAGGCGACACTTAGCTGGGGTGAGCAGCCCCCCCACCCCCAGGAAGAGGCACGGATTTTGCAGCCCCCACCGCTCCTGCCGCTGTTCCCTACTGTCTCTCTGAGAGAGGAGCTCAGTGATAGCTGACGGTAGTGTCATTCCTGAGCTGTTGTCCTTCTCATTATTGAGTTAAGAGTAAATAAAAAGTTTGTGTAGCCATGATTATCCATAGAGATTGGGACAGCTATACATTTTAAGCAAAATGAGAAAGGGGAGGAAAAAAATATCTTCCTACACTGACCCCGTTTATATGGACCTCAGTTTGAGTTCTTCACTGATCCTCCTTCAGCCTCAGTTTTCTCTGCAACAAAATGGGTTAAGTAGCCACGCCCCAGAGGAATGAGTTAGGCATAGCCGGGCAGCACAGTGGTTAGTACACAGACTCTGGAGCTCCACCACCGGAGTGCGAATCCCAGATTTGCCCTTTGCTAACTGAGCCCACGTGCAGTGCCACACCGATGCAAACTGCCCCCCGGGCACACGTTCAGTAACACTACCTCAGTCTTCCACCCCTGTAAGAATGTTCTAGTAAGTCATTATCGACCAAAGCTAACTCTAAAGGACACTATTACTTTAGAATATTGTATAAATTGAGAGGGACCAAAATAATGTCAAAGTTCTGAGTATTTAATAACTTTTATAAGAATTATAAAATATTTATACTACTGATCAACGTATAAACACCTCCTGAAGATATCCCAGAGAAATAGTATTAAGGCAAAAAGCACAGAGATATTTACAGCATCCATTCATACAATGGAATATTTAACCATAAAATCAATATCGCCATGGGAAACATGGAAATGTGTCCAGAAAGTAGTGTTAAATAAAAAATATATGCACAAAATAGTACATACACACTAATTGCATTTCTATAAAACTATATGTGGAGAACAATTGAGAGAAAATATTAGATAATACAAATAGTTGCCATTATAAGTTTATACAACTTTAATACAATTATTAAGTATATTATAACTTTAAAATATGAAAAATATAGATTGTTATACCCCACTATCATAAAAAGGGTAAGTATTTGTAGGGCATTAACTCAAAGTAAATCACAGTATCTTTTTTTACTGGTATTTATCAGTCAATTTAATTGAGCATTAGATGTTTTGTTAGTAGATATAAGAACGAGCTATTCTATAAGCAAATAATTTTCTTCTCTTAAAACCTGCAGTCTGAATACTTACACTCAGACTCTTCCCCTAACTCCTGCCCCAAACCTACATTCATCCCTTCTTCTCCTTAAAAACCAAATAGAACAAAACACAATGACAACACTTCTAGCTCCACCAGATGATATCAGAAGAAATAAACAAAGTTTATCCTCACCAGTCACTCGGCACTGAGGCCAACCAGGGAGAACAGACTAACCCTGGTTACCCCCCACCCCAGCTCCATGTTGTCTGATGGGCAGCGCACTGTGTCCGTCACACTCAGCTTTGGGCTCCCCAGCTCTGGTTCCGTGTAGAAAGGAACATCTCTGTCCTGGATGCTACCACTGAGTAAAAGTCACTTCCACTCTACACTCCCACAGTCTTCCAAGAGAGTGAGGATGTTTTTGTGGTTTATATTAGCAATGGAAGAAGGGGTCTAGTGACTGGAGACAGCTTAGTTAACATGCTAGGTGGGACCCAGCTCTCTTCCTGTACCTTGTCAGTTAACATGGACTCTGGTTTTCCTATCTGTAAAATGGGCTGATTCTTTTTGCCCTTTGCTAGTTCCACAGGTGGCAGTGGTGATGGTGATGGTGGCGAGAGCAGTTCACGAATGTCTACTATGTGCCAGACCCATTGCTCATCTCACTCAATCCCCACAGACGGCCACAGGAGAGGTATGTGTATTATCTCCAATTCACATTCAGGAAAACAGGGTTTGGAGAAGCTATGTAAGTTGCCTTTGGTCACGCAGGTAACAAATAGCCATGAAAGAATTTAAACTCCGATCCATCTGATGATGCTAAAACCAGGCTTTTCACTTTTATGCCATATGCCCTTGATGCAAATTTATAAAACATCATAGGAAAGCATGTTAAATATCCAACAAGGCTGAAAGACACATATTTGGAAAGTAATAAAAGGACAATTTATCTTTTTATTTTTTTGTATATAGTATTAGATTCCAAAATAAACTGTTCCCAAAACTCTCTTCCCTACTTACTGAGAAAAAAAAACAGACATAGGTGTTTCGTTTTGTTTTGTTTTGTTTTTTTAGTTGCTCTCAATCCACGGAACTCTCAGTCCTGTGACAGCAGCTCAGGGCACCAGAAGAGCCCTTCATGGCCGTGGAGACCCGTCACCTCTTCCTGTGATTGAAGACACCGTGCCAGGGAGAGCAGAGCGTCGTGCCGAGGCCATGTGCAGCTCCAGCCCCAGCCTGATTTTCCCAGGCCTGGTTTAGTTTCCTCCTGGTCCCTCCACAGAGCTTTAATCGCTGTTCAGATGGTTCTTGGAAGACTGAAAACCTCTCTTATCTTTCTGTCCCTGTCTCACTCCCTCCTCCAAACCCCACCAACGACATCCTTGGGCCCTTGGGTCATGGTCAAGCTGCCTGTACTGGCTGCACCTCCCACTTCACAGAGCTCTGTGCACGGGTACAGGAAGGGCTGCAGGTGTGAACTTTGATTAAGTGGTGGGACACTTCCCCAGACCCCAGGTGCTCACCACTGCCGAGTGTGTCACCCCATCACAAGGCACTGCAGCCGAGACACCTGCAGAACCACATCTCCAGTCTTTGGACAGACTCATGTAGCAGCCAAGACATGAAATATAACTAAATGAAATAAAGAGATCTATAGAAGTACAGCTTATGGAGATGCCATTCTTTAACATTTCAGTTAGACCACAACTGAAAATTCTCTATGGCACACCCCAGTCAAAGTTTTGCCCACACCTTTTGGCTAAAACTGTTTTTCATAAGGTAACTACTTCATTAATAAATCTAATAGACAATTAGTTCTCTTCCACTTGAACACCAGTAGCATTTGACATAGTTGAAGACAGGGTCAGTGGCCATAATTAATGATGCCATTTGGCTAAGAGGTTCATCAGTGCCCCAGTGACAAAGGGTTGGCAGTTAACTCCAAAGAGGACCAGCATTCTTTGTGGTTGTTCAAAATATATGTATGCCTAAGTTAACTGTGTATAGGTCCCTCTATGAAATAAGTTCAATGTTTTTCAACTTAGCTTTTTTTTTTCAATTACAGCTTACATTCAATATTATTTTGTGTCAGTTTCAGGTGTACAGCATAGCGGTTAAATAATCTTCAGCTTCACAAAGTGTCCCTGGATATTTTAAGTACCCACCTGACACTGTACATAGTTATTGCAATATTACCAACTGTCTTCCCTATGCTATACTTTACATCCCCATGACTGGAAGTCACGAAATAGTCAACTTAGCCTTTCTCTTGACTTTGGGTAGCACGAAGTTTGCCAAATCTGCATAAATCTGTTAATCCTAAGGGGAGGTAGCATTATCGACTACCATCCACACCTCTGCCACTTGGTGAGAGTCCACTATGCATCAGGAATTGCATAGTGTGAAGGTTAGGGTCATAGACTTCCTGGAGCCTTCTGAAGTGTCACTGCCTGCGTTCCAATTGGGGCTCCGAGACTTACCAGCTTAGAGAACAAGAGAAATAGAAAGCATGTAAGGCTACCATGAGCAGTGGTATAAGTTGCTTACTGCATGAACGAACTCAGCCAATGAGTGAGCAGTAGCCGCAGTTTTGCCCACACTCCTCTCACCAAGCCCTTGTTTGGTGCAGGAATGTGTTCACCCGAAGGAGGGGGCTCTGCTTGCAAGCAGTGTGGGGCCCATAAGATGTGTCTCTTCAGAGGAAGTGATTTTTTTCTAGTTTACACAAAAGTGCCAAAATGGCCTAGCAGCAACCTTGAAACTAGAGCCGACCCTGAAATTGGGGCTTCAGTCTTCAACAAGTTGGTCGTGGGGTTGGTTACATTTAGAACCCCAAAGTTTAGGACACTGACTGGCACATAGTACTCAACAAATCTGAGAACCAGATACAATATGTGATGAACGCTGCGGAGCACAGCACCTTTCCTCGAAGTGGGGCTCTCCGAGACCCTTTCAGGGGACCAGGAGGTCAAAACTGTTTTCATAATAGCACCGAGGCCTTACTTATCTATTTCACACATCCTCTACAAGTGCACAGAGCTCAGAAAGTTTATTGATAGGGTTTCAATTCCATGTTGCAACTAACCATTAAGAAACTATAACATCAATTTTTGGAGTACTATCAAAGAAAAATATCCACAATTATCTGAAAAGGCTATTAAAATGCTTCTCTTTGTTCTAAATACATATATGTGTGAAGCCAAATTTTCTTCCAATAGTGCATCCAAAGCAATACTTTGCAAATTATACCAGATTGAATGCAGAAGCAGATATGTGAGCCAGCCATCATTTATTGCTAGATATTAAAGCAATTTTCAAAAATATAAAACAATGGCATTCTTCTCGTTAAAATGTTTTGGTTAGGAAAATATAGTTATTTTTCCCTTAAGAATGTGTCATTTATGTTAACATTTAATGAATTCATTGCAGTCGATTTAAATGAATTAATATCTAAATATTTGGTGATAATTTATCTGTTGTAATTTTAATTTGGTTAAAATTAATAGCTAGAACTCACATCAACAAAAATTCCAGGTTTTTCAATGATTTTTAAGAGTGTAAAGTGGTCCCAAAACCAAGAAGTTTGAGAGCAGCCCATATAAAACAAACCAGATTACCAGAATCACCTGCAGAACTTGGTAAAAATATAGATTTTGGGTCCCACCCTCCAGAGTCTGATCCCGTGGCTGTAACAGGGCTCTGAGAATTTTTATCTCCTAAGAACTATCCCTGTAATTCTGATCATCAGTCACTGGTCGAAACAACACATAGAGTAGAAGTTGGGGGAAATTCAGTATCGAAATGCACCACCATTGTGAGAGAAGGCTTTGTTTATCCAACATTTATCAAGCACATGCCAAGTTCCAGGCAATGGTGAGAACATTGGCCAGACACAGACCCTGTTCTGAGAAACCCACAGATGAGTGGGAGAGGCAGACAGGACAGGCAAGAATTCCAGTGCCCAGTCATGGGTCTGTGATGGGGGAAATAGAGTGCTGTGGGCAGAAGTGGGGCACCCCGCCCCTGAAGGGCTGGGAAAGATCTACAGAAAGGGGTGACAGGATGTTACGAGTGATGACCTAGAGGCACATGGTCACGACGCCCACAGGGTGGGCAGTACCGGCTGCCACGGAGGGCTGGCTAGGGAACAGAGCGAGGCAAGGACAGACGGGGCAGGTGGGTCAGCCCACGGAGAAGTTTAACTCCAGTGAGCAAGTGCTTGCAGTTTGGTGGCGATCTGATGACAGACATGCTGTAGGATTACAACTCTGGTGACACTGTGGAGAGCGAGGGGCTGAAGAACGGATGCCTGCTAGCTGGCCATTCGAATGACATGATTCTGGGAGTCATCCAAGCCAGGCAGCAAAATAAACAGTGACATTCACGCCCACGGTCTCAAAGAAATGAGATAATCCGTTGAAAATCAGACAGTGAGATAAAATAAATTTAATAAATCCTCCCTGAACTTACTGTGGCCTGTCTGTTTGAATTTCCTGAATCATTTTATAGCAGTGGTTCTTTTAGGGTCGTGACTCTTATGAGAATCTGGTGAACATTTTAGACATTCTCCCCAAGGGGGAAAAAAGAGTGAATTAAAGCAAAAAAAAAAAAAAAATACGTGTGACTAATCTCCATTCTCTTGTTCCCTAACCCCCACATCTCTTCTTTTTTCTAAAAGAGGTGCCATTTGGTAAGGGGAAGGGAGAAAACAAATTCTCTCAGCAGAATAAGGCACCAGCACCGTCCTGTAAGAAACACTGAATATTAGCAGCAGAAAGGCTGGGGGTAGAAATGTCACGCTGAAGCCCGGGAAGCAGCTTCCTGGGGAGCGATGCAGGGGGGAAACAGGGACAGAGTCCAAACGTGGTGGAGGAGGAGGGGTGAGCGAGACTGTGCAGGGCTGGGCCGATGCCTCGCTGGGGAAAGTGCAGAGCTGCACTCCTGAGTGCGAGCACTCGCCCAGTAACAAGGCTTTCTTTCCGGAAATGGCCTGCACCCCTGCACTCACCAGACATTGTGGCCACAGCCAAGGGCAGGTTTTACCTCTTCACTGATCTCCGCTCCTCGTGAGCCCTCATCTTCCACCGCATTTGAGACGGGTCTTCCTCCACCAGGGCTGCTGGTCACAGTTGTGCAGGCTGTTCACTGAACTCGGCTCTGGGCATAGAGGACAGCGGACACTGGAAGGCAGCCTGTGCTGTGCTGGCCAAGCTGGCCTGGGCCCTGGGCCTGGGCCCCCTGGAGTGAGCGGCATTTTGTCATCCTCACGAAGGGGCCCTGCCAGGCGAGCACTGCTGCGCCACCTGCCTGACGCCCTGTTCTTTCTCCTCTCCTGCCTCCTCCTCTTCCCCTACCACGGGGGCCGAGGCACAGAACTGTTCGTTTGTAAGTCTCCACAGTGTAATGTGGGCTGGGAACCTGGGCCAGGCTCCAGACTCCCCTCGCGCCTCTCCCAGCGCTTCTTACGCAGACTTCACTTGCTCAGGAAAAGTAGATTGAGGGTGAAGGACAAAAATCACTCACTACACGACCAGTGTGCTTCCTCTACCAAGAGCAGAAAGAAGAGAACAGGCCCACGAAGAATACAGCAGCGTCCCTCCTCCCCTCAGCCCAGGCCTCGAGCTAAGAGAAGAGTTGTGAGAAAGGACTGCCCGTGCGCAGCAGCTGAGTGGCAGCCACCGAGCCGAAGCCACAGCGGAGCTCGGCCTTCCCCCGCGGCTGCGAGCACAGGGTTGGCTGGGCTCCAGGTCTCACACCTGCTCTGGCTCAGGCTCCAGTGCAAGCCTGTCGCCAGATTCAGCCCCCAAGCTCATTCTCGCTTGGTTCCCTCCCCTCTTCCTTCCCA
>PVKM010051473.1:0-10474 GCA_004027735.1 Carollia perspicillata
GGTTGGAGAAGAGGAAGAACTTGCAGGTGTTTTTCTGGGCCACCAGGCTTAATCAAGTGTAGCACTTCAGCACTTGCAATTTTCAGCAATTAATGCTCCGAGTCCCCCTCCGTCGTGAGTCCCCGCAGAGCAGTTCTGTCACGGCAGAGGGACAGGTGACCTGCAAAGAGATGGTCCCCCCGGGAACAGGCCACACCAATTAGCATATATCTGGCGCCCTCCGTGTGGCAACTCGGAGTATTTTATACTCCATACCCAGGCCTCTAGAGAGGCCAAGCTTTGCTAAGCAAATACACTGGTGGGGTCGGTTCACATCAATCCAGAAAAGCAAGAATTAAAAATAAACTTGGGCAAGTGAGCTCTGCAGGTGAAGCTGGCGTTCCGCGGGTCCGCTTGGCAGGGAGCTAGAGTCTCAGCTGAATGGGCCACTTATTTAACTATTGCTCACATGATAGGCTCTTAAAACATCAAAAGTATGGGTTTTATTTTCAACAATTAGCTTTTGGAATAAAGAATAAACACATA
The DNA here is from genome assembly GCA_004027735.1 of Carollia perspicillata. Taxonomy (NCBI): domain Eukaryota; kingdom Metazoa; phylum Chordata; class Mammalia; order Chiroptera; family Phyllostomidae; genus Carollia; species Carollia perspicillata. Next base: position 526 of record PVKM010051473.1, read on the forward strand.
CACTTCACCAAAAAAAAAATCATTGAACTCTATTCATCAAGACCACTTTTCCACCAGTAGAATGGTATCGGCTGTGGCCAATTTAAAGACTTCTACCCCACCCCCCGCCCCAATAAATAATTAAATAAAGACTCCTCCTCCCTCAGAACTGTTGCTATCAACCCATCACTGGGCTTTAAATTTCACGATTAGGGTTGGGTTTATTTGTCTTTTGTTTTAACCCATCACCCATCATTAAAATGCCACTACTACTCCTGCCTTGACTGGGTGGTGCAGTGGCTTGGAGCGTTGTCCCATGTGCCAAAAGGTTGCAGGTTCGATCCCTGGTCAGGTCACATACCTAGGTTGTGGGTTCAATCCCCAGTTGGGGGTGCATATTAGAGGCAGCCAATCAGTGTTTCTCTCTCCCCCCCCCACTTCCTCTGTAAAATCAATAAACATATTCTCCAGTGAGGATTTAAAAAAGGCCACAACTCCTGGGAGGGGTGCTACACTCGAGTCCCCAGAGGGCCTCTCGTCTGCGTGGCACACGGTATATCGCGGGGCCTCTCCACAGTGCCCGGCCTAGGAACTCGTAATGAATAGGTGCTGAGCGGGTGAAGAGGCTACCCGAAAGCACGCTGCAGGTGGGGAGGCGTGGAGAGCTGCCCGGGAGAAAACACGTGGTCACTGCGTCCTGGCAGACGGGAGACAGAGGAGGCCACTGCGAGGGTCGAGAGGGCGAGTAAAGGCAGCACTCGGCAGTCCCTACAATCCTACAGCCGGGTTCCCACAGGACTCCCATGGGCCACTTCACACACACACCAGTTCATGCCCAGACCTATCACGCCAAAGAAAGGAAGGAACCAGGGCCCTTGGGCTCTGAGGGGACTTTGGGGGCCATCTAGGACAGTCTATCATCTAGGACAGGTATGTGCAAGATCGTGCCACTCGGCTTGAATGCCCCCGGGAACAGGGAACTCACTACCTATGGTCCCTCCATTATCCTGGATAAAGGTCTTCCTACATCAGTTGATGTCTGTCCTTGCTCATTGACCAGCTACTCACCCTTGTCTACTCCTCTCTCAGTTTGCCGTATTCATCTACTAGCAGTCAGCAAATTACCAGCTTCTGCCTGGGGCAGGGAGCAGGGGAGCGGAGCAGCTACTTCCACCCTCACTAACAGCCCGTCACTGGGCCTCTCAGAGACAGACGGGGGAGAAAAATTGGAAAATCAGTCAAGAATAAGGGACCTTTCTAAAATGTTTGCTTGTGGTCCAGACATTTTAATTTACTCTTGAGTTTTCTGGAAAGTCTGTTTTGCCCCAGGACTGTGGGGCAGAGTTACGTTTTGTGTTGGGGGGGTATGTGTACGCTGAACCTTGTACGTTACAGCTGAATACGGTGTGAAAATCTCAACCGCGTGAGCCTGTGAGGCCAGGCATATGAATATTCCAGATCAGAAAGGAGAGTGGACTCCCCTGTGAATTGCAATGTGTGAGGTTTATAAAGCTAAGCACTTAGAATTCTGTCTTTAAAATTTAAATATTGAGATTGGGTCTCCAGGAAACAAGAGGCAAAGCCTGTTTCTCAATTGCTTAATTTGATTCCCCCCCTCCCCACCCCCTGCTTTTTGGGAGCATAACTTGTTTTTCAAAGCCTCATTCCTTGAACGTTCCCTATAGAAGGAATGTAATTAAACTCCACTGGCCTCCCCCTGCTGGGACCAGGCTGGGGCCGGAGCAGCAGGACGCATAAAACAGATACCCCGCAAAACGAAATCCTTATTAAAAGATAAGACGAGGATCAACTTCCCTCTGGTTAGGAACAAGAACCTTTAGAAAGCCACCCAGGCTCTTTCGGCAATGGGCTTATTCTCAAAGACATTTTAATTAGCAATTTAAGGCTAGAAGGAAGAGGATAAACTCCTCACCTCCTTAGCTCTATGTGAGAAGTTCCACTGTAAGAGAAACTCGTGCACGCGGCTGAGAAGAAGGGAGGTCCGGGGTCGAGGGGTGGCTCTGGAACAAGAAGAAACTTTTTCATGAACTGGCACAGTGAGGTATGCTGGCCTCGTCACCCAGTATGTTTGGGGTCCCCCTCCTCGGGGGGCGGTTCTCATCCCTCCGTGGGGCCAGGCGCTCACTACCCCGCCAGTAGCAGAGTCATGAATCTGTCGCTGAGGGAGCGGCTCCCGATCATACTCAGATGGAACCTCGACCTCTCTGAACAAGGAGCACTGCGCCCAAGAAGAGGGGGCCCGAGACCTGCGTGCTGGTCCCAGCCCTTCCAATCACGACACAGAGGCACTGAGCTGCCACTCACTGGCAGTGTGACTAGGATGACTGGCATCGTCTTTGCTCCTCAGTTTTCCTGTCTGTAAAATGGGGATATGAGTGCATAGCTCATAAGATCGTCATGAGGATTAGGTGAGTGAATCCACGTATGATTCTGGGCACAGTGGCAGGGGTACATACATGTGCTATGGCCACCTCCTCTCTGTGCCTCAGTTTCCTTATCTGTGAACAGAAGGGATGGACTGGACTTCTCTGCTGGCAGTGATAATGACCCCTGGGTGTCTGCATGCCGGGCCCTAGGCTGAGTGCTTTCCACGTAAGTGTTCACTGGATCCTCACTAGCACTTGTTGAAGCAGGAGCTGTCACTGTCCCCAGTGAATCAGCGAGGGACAAGAGGCTGTGCACGCAGTCGGGGAGCTCCAAGACAAGCAGCACCCACAGGAGAGAGAGGCTTCAAGGAACCGACTCGTTTGATGGTGGGGGCTGGCAGGTCCGGAGTCTGCAGGGCAGGCCAGCGGGCTGGAGGCTCAGGCAGGATTCAATGCCACAGCCTTGAGAAAGACTGTCCTCTTCTTCAGGAAATCTTAGACTGTGCTCCTGAAGCCTTCCACTGATTGGATGAGATTCATCCACATCACCCAAGGTATTCTCCGTCACTGCGAGTCAACTGGTCGTAGGTGTCAGCCATGACTACAGAGTACCTTCACCACGGCGCTGAGATTCATGTTGATTGATAACGAGGTACAACGGCCTAACCAAGTCGACAGAAGACCAAGCACCGCAGAGCCTTCCAGAAGACCAAGTGCCGAAGGCGATGCACTAGGGAGGGGCCTGGCCTGGCCTGGAGCGCATGTCTCCCAACCGCTTAGTCGCAGTTCTTTCCAATGTCATCTCAACATTCAGTGACTTGGTGACGCTGAAGCTGTCCCTCCATGCTGCGGTGTCCGGCCTGCCAGGGGGGTCAGTGCCAGCTCCAGCACTTCTATAAAGGGGGCTTCCAGGCTGCCTGCTGCGGCAGGGACCTGAAGCCACGTTGGCACGGCACTTTTATGGCGTTGAGGAGATGCCGAGTGTCCGGGTAGATGGGGGCGCACGCCCTCCTCGGACCCCTTTGCTGGCACCACCTTTGACTAGGTCATCCCGGCTCTCGGCCCTAAGGATGATGTGTTCCTGGACGTGTGGTGGATTTTCCCCTCCCTGTGTGACATTCACACAGTCCATTCTCCAAGTTCATGGACCTTTTTTCTTCGTAGCCCACACAGTGCAAGATCAAGAGCTCAGGGGCAGCTTCAGGCCCGATGCCCCTCTGTCCCTGGAACATTCCTGAGAAGACATCTTGCCCCAGGGCCGCTTTCTACCTCCACGGACTCGCATCTCATTTCCTTTCTCACTTTTCATGTGAAGCTGATCTTGTCTCATTCAAGGGAGAAACTTCTTCTCCAACCAGCCCAGGCTTTCTCTTTGGGCTCCAGGCCTCAGGAATTTTTCACACGTTGCATTTCCTTGTGGTTCCCTTGCATCGTGTTCTGTGGTAGAGAACAGGAAACGGGCCTCCGAGCCATTTGCCTTGCAGCCTAGTGGCCAGCCTGGCCCTCCCTCTGCTCGGCCTGGTGCTGCCTCCCTCTCCCTGGGTCTCCTCCCCTGGCCACCAGGTCTGAGGCTCCCCTGCCTGGGGCAGGCTGTTCGGTAACTCTGCTGAGAGCCATTTGCATCTCAGTTCAGGAAAGTCCCTGGGACACAGTGGGAGCCAGGGAGCAGCTTTGCATCCCGAGACTGCAAAGGGGCCACCTGCCCTCCCTCCCAACAGGACACTCTTCCGGGCCTGATTCCTGAGACCTCTGCTACGCTCGCTGCTCCCCGACCCCCACCCAGCCCAGTACCCGAGTCTCCAGCTGAAGAGGGCTGAGGTTGTAGAGACACCCCAGCCAGTCTCAAGGCAGACTCCGACTTAGGCATCTAGAGACCTAACAGCTCCTTCTCCTATCCACGTGGCCAACCCATTCCGGGGACCTGCATGCAAGGCAAGGCCCAAGAGCAGTCTTGTACTGAACATCTACACACGGCAAACGCTTGGGATCCCCCGCCGGAGACTCGGATCTAGCCGACCACCACCAGTGAGGCCCATCCTCACATTTCTTTAAAAGCCCCAGGCGACTGTAAGGTGCGGGGAAAGGGGAGAACCATGCCACACCCCCAGGAGGCGTACATGCTGACCACTCTGAACGACACGGCGACCTCTGTAAATACTCTGCATGATCACTGGAGCCGCTTTTTGCTTCATAGAGAAGTCACTCCCCGAATCACCAGGAAGCAGCGGGTTTCCTACGACAGTGCGGCAGTTCGGACCCGGATCGGATCCAGCCCACCCACAGAGCCAGGAACCGAAGGCCCCGCAAGGCCCTCCTGGGCACTGCTCTTAGAATGACGGTTCTCAGACACGGACAGACAGTGCCGAAGCCAGGAGGTCATCTGCTCTGTGCCCCGCATCCCGGAGCCAGAGGGGCTCTTTCTCCATCTCATAGACAAGACAACAGACGCCTCACCAGGTCCCCTCCCAGGCCACATGTTATCTCAGAATTCTGGGGGGTGTTTCTGGCTGCCCGGAGCCTTGGTCTCTCTGTCTCTCTGCTTTCCCTCCCTTCTTCCCTCCCTCCCTCATCCTCTCTCCTTTCTCTGAAAAGCTCATTTAATGGTTCCCCAGCCCGGCTGCCAATTAGTGATTTATAGACCTGAAAGATGCTAATGATAGCGGTCACCACCACCATCATCGTAACCATAAACATTTATGGGGCACCATAATTAGTCATCATAATTTTTAGGTGTTAAATACATAGGACCTAACTCTATAAAGAAACAGGTCCTACTAACTGAGAATATTATGCAGATTAGAAATCTCCGAAAGCATCTACTGGAAAAGTCTCAACCTCCAAAACACACACACATATTCAGTGGCTTTGTTTCTGGGCCCAATTCACTGCGGGTCCCGTACACAGTCTCAAGGGGTATAGCCCATCCTCTCGGTTCTCAGCCTGCGGCCAGGGGCCAGTTTTAACTCTCTGCTGCCTGTGTTGGCTACGTTAAGTTCTGCAACAGAAACACCTGTTTCCTACTTGTTTTTATCCAGGGGTGATTCTCTGTAATCCAGTATTCGATATCAACGAATATTGATAATAATTATGATGGAAACATTGAGAAGAAGAATTACTGTTTGTTGAACACATGCGCTGTGTCTAGTGCTTAGTGAATTCTAACAAGCAGTTTGACATTTCCCCCCATTGAAAGGTCAGGCCATTGAAACTCAGTGATTAAATGACTGGCTCAGACGGAAGCAGAATCTACATTAGGACGCAGGTCCACAAGCCCTGACATTCCTGACATTCAAGGGCACTACCTTGGGAATGACCTTGAGGTCCGTGGTCCTAGGTCCATGAGCGCGGCCAGTGTCCGAAGTGGTTTAGCACACGTTTAGATACACTCATGACCACATGTTAGCACAGTGGGCACCAGGGCTCTGTCAAGGTGTTGGGAAGTTCAAAGTCATTTTGTCCTCCAGTTTCAAGTGTCCTCTCCCTGTCCTATGCCAGTAGGTACCTGAGGACATTGTCAGGATAAATGGCATTTTTACTTCTATCATCAGCTGTGAGAAACTAAGAAATCTGAGTAAGTCAAGATGTGTCTTTACCATAAAAAAACTAAATTAATTTACTTTAATAGCCAACAAACAGATTGAACAACATGCAAGTCCATAGCAAAGGAAAGAAGGAAAGAAACCGAAGCCAAAAATATAGTGTTTCTTTTTCCTTAACATTTGACAAACTTACATTCCCTTGTCTGCCCTTGGGTGTCTTAAAATAAAATTCTATCACTATTTCCATGTAAAAAAATGTTTCCATATAAAATGCGACATATCAGGAATTTCTCTATTCATCTGTCTCTTGGGTTCCAGGCAGACAGTTTCTTCCCCGGGGAATAATTTATTCGTTAAACCTGTCATCTGTTGCTGCACCTAGTAACGCTGTTCTCCCTGCCCCTCAAAACCGTGCTCACTTAACAAGGTCTGTGGGTGTCCCGACAACACCTTCTCGGGCTCCACGAGGTTCCTGGTGACGCGGGCCATGATTTAGCGAAACGAACCCCGTCCGTGGCCGGCATCTAAACGGTGTCCGGGGGCATGTCCACCTACTGCCTTTCCTTTGCACAGCTGAAATAAGGGGTGAAAACACCCCCCGTGCCTCCCGATCGCATCTTCCACATCCAACTTCAAAGCCTGCGGAGACTCGAGGCAGGCCTTTTCTGATTGGTTCACTCCTTTCCATGCGGATTTGGGAGTGGAACGAGCAGTGAGCTGTGGGTTTAAACCATTCCAGTGGGCGCTCCACCTTGGACAGAAACTTCCAGAAATCAGATGATCCTCCTAGCTGTCCATGCGAACTGAGGCCTCCCCCTCCTCAGCTGGGACAACCCGTGACCAAGAAAGCAACAGGTTTTTCCTCTTGGACTTTACCCTCCTTAGTCCCTTTGAGAAAGTTGGAGTCAGCAACCTTAGGAGTTTCCTATTCCATCCCCTCCCCCTCCCTCCTCTTCCTTCCCTTCCCTTAGGCAGGGTGACACACTTCTGCCCGGCGACCCCTAGACACGCTTGGCTATTGACACCGTGAGGGTAGGGTTCTCTTTGTCATCACATCCAGGCACACAGTAGATGCTCCACATCAGCTGAATGAAGGAACGCATAAAAGCTAAAGTTGAAAGAAAGTTAGAAATCGTGCCATCTAATGCCTTTATTTTACAGATGAGGAATATGAGGCAAAGGACATTCTGAGGCCAGCGGAGGTTACTTAACCCCCAGGCCCAAGCTCACGGCGCTGCGTGCTCTAACAGCCTGTCCCCCGCTCCGGGAAGACAGAGTACAGACAGTGCGTCCCTGGCCCTGGCCCTGGCCCTGGCCCTGTGTCTGTAGTGGGGGTGCAGGCACAGCGTGCCCCAGCACACCACTTTGGCTCCTCCCTCCACGTCTGTATTTTCTCTTCTGGATGAACAAAGAGTCCTTTTGTCATTGCACTGGCCTCACCTGCCTTCCTCCCTGCAGTTTCTGCGGCAAACAGCCTGTCTGCCCCTGGCCTGGCATTCTTCAAAGATTCCTTACGGCCATCTGGCCCCTGTCCTCCCCGACGCCTCTGCTCTCAGGACCACTTTGGGGATGTAACATGCCCTTAATGAGATTTTACCCCTCCCTCCCCGAGCAGACACTGGCATTTCTGCCACAAACAGGATTCCACAATTAAAAAAAAAAATCATACACGCTAAAAACAAACACAAAAACTGGTGGTGTACCAGGAGCTGCTAAGAGAATGACAGTCATCAGTTAAAAAATTAAGCGCATCAGCCCGAAGATAAGCCATCCATCTCTATTACGCTCTGAATATTAAATTAGCCAACTGGTGGACATTTCTACAGCTATGCTATAGCAAAGAAACAGTAGAAAGTGGGGTTTCTCTTTTTCCCTTTGTGTATAATCACCAAGAAACAGAGAGGCACAGAGATTAAAAATCAAATGATCTCCGTCTCGCTTATTCAGTCAAGCTAGCCCTCGCAACGCAGTTTTTGTCGGTGGGAAGCTGCCAACTTCTGAATGAAAGGCAGGGGTGTTTTCTCCTGTTATTTCACCGCCAAGCTGTGTTTCTCCTGAAAGGCATTAAAATGGAGGAAAGCAACCCCGGGCCACTCACTGGGATTGTTCTTGAGAATTCTAGACAGACCATAAGTAATTCAGTAGGTCACTCACAAAGACCCTGGCTCTGTGCATCTGGGCTGCGGCATTCGGGCGAGCCAGAGGTAAACAGCGCCACTAAAATGCAGAGCAAAACTCTCATCAGAAGATGTCATTTTTTTCCTAAATGTCATATATACAATTTTTATTGGAGCGTGATGACAGATAGTGAATAACTTAACATAAATTTGCATACTATAATACAGCTGTTAATTTATGATCATATTAAAGCACAAAGTTTTATAGTTCGGGGCACTTAAAAATCTTAAGTTTTGGAAACTTTCCCTCCAGTCTGTTATTTATTTATTACTTACCGAGGGCTGCCACGTAAAATACAGTTGTCTGGGTAAATTTGAATTTCTGAGAAACAGCGCATTATTTTTTTTAGCATAAGTATGTCTCATGCAATATTTGGGACATTCTTATACTAAAAAATGATTCATTGCATATCCAAAGTTCATTTGGCTGAATGATGGCACTATTATTTGATAAACCTGGTAATTCTATTTTTACGTAATAAACACTGCAAGCCCTGCTGGCTCTTTGTTGACAGGGAGGGGCTGTTGTTTGGGGGAGGCACCAGCTGCTGGGGCCTCGGTCCCTTTAGGTGGAGGCGGAGGAGTCAGATTGTGGAGGTGCCGGCAGAAAGGGGGAAACTGAGGCAGGCAGCACCAGGGACGGTGAAGCCCTGTCATTCAAACCTTTTGGACACCATCCATCGTTGCAGCACAGGAAAGTGAAGGAGGGTTATTTTTTAAAAATCCACTTTACAAATAAGGAAGCATGCCAGATCAGGTGGGAGACTTTCCCAGCCCGTGTCACTAATTTGGGGCCACACTGGGAATGAAACCTCAGTCTCCCAACCCCCCTGCCCGGGCTTTGGCTTTGCTCACACACACTTCCTACTGTCCGTCCCCCTGCTCTCCGAGTTGTGATACGCATTCTGGGATCCATTTTTTTTTTTAATTTTACATCATTGTATCACTTCTATACCATTTTACCAGTTCATATTTTTCTAAAATTTCCAAGATCTACGTCATTTCCGATCTAAACTGAGTATATCATTGCTTGTGGCATCCACTTGACTCATGGCCACTTTTAAGTTAAGCCGTCTTGGTAATTCCCCTCTGGTCTTTAGCGTCTTACCACCCTCCGGCCCAGAGCCTTGTCTCAGTGTACTGGCACCTCGGTAAGTCCGTACCGGGCACCCTTCCCCATATTCTCTCCTGGGTGGGCACTGACAGACATAAGAAAAACGTAATGACAGAAACTAGTATTCACTACCATTTATTCTCCCTAATCTATCAAGTTGGTAGAATACCTATTACAAATATTCCCTTGTACAGTGAAAAGATAGGCCCAGAGAGGTTAGGTGTCTTTCTCAGGGTCACACAGCAACTACAGAACTCAAGCGTTCCTGCTCTAACGCTCACATCCTGTCATCAGGACAGGGAGCTGCTGAGCTGAGACACCTGCAGACAAGTACACTGGCCAAAAAAAGACATAAATCCAAGAGCCAGCTTCCGGTTTTGTAGATTTTTCTCACATACACTTGTAAAGTGCTGTCAAAGCAAAGGGCTGTCCTAGCCATGGCACGTGGGCCACACGCAGCGCAGGATGGCTGTGAATGAGGCTCAACACAAAATCATAAATTTACTGAAAATCTTTTTTTTTTGCTGATTGGTTTTTGTTAGTGTTTGTGTGTTTACTGTGTGGCCAAGACAACTCTCCTCCTTCCAGTGTGGCCCAGAGACGCCAAAGGGTCGGGCCCCCTGTAAGTCTTCCGGGCAGCTCACAGTCCTTCCGTTCACCACCCTCTAGGTCCTCTCCACGGCAGCCGCTCCACAGGCCGTTTCTTTTCTGGTCGTGAGAGACAATTTCCAAAGAAATGCACGGCTTCTAGAG
>PVKM010051474.1:0-10459 GCA_004027735.1 Carollia perspicillata
AGTCCCTGGAAGACTAGCCTGAGTGGGTCCCTCTACTACTAAGTGGCAGAGGCCGGATAACAAACAACTCAGGCCCTTTGCCTCTCAGTTTAACCCTTTCCCCACCAGATGCCCTCATCGAGCAGGCTTTATCTCCCCTCCTTTGCTTAAAACCCCTCTCTTTGCTCAGCTTTTCGGAACTAATATCTGAGACTCTCTAGCTAGTTGCTTGGCTTTGGTGTTCCGGCCACACTGGTTCTATATTTTCTCCTACATATGGGTTCTAATCATTTTCATTACTTCCATCCTTCCTCTCTCCCTCAAGTGTGAGCTCTAGAGGCAGAAACAGTGTTTATCTTTCTTTCCCGTAACATGACTCTGCATTCAGATCGTGCTTTCTGGTAACACCAAATGCTACCTAACCAACAGGAAGTAAGTAGATACTCAAAACACCTGAGCTTCAGGGTCAGGTAAGTGCTGGGGAGTTGCCATTTAGTACAAATCAGTTATTGAAAGATAAGCAAGACTCACATAGTGCCAAGAACACAATGCGCCTGTTTATTGCATTTCTATGTGAAGCATAACAAGAAAAACACAGGCTAGTACACCTCGATGACCCGTCTCAGAGAGCCCACTCTGGCGTCCGTGGCGCCCCAGTCGTGGTAGCGCCTGTAGTCGCCCGGCCTCAGCAGGTACTGCCGGCCCCGGTAGTCGGGCATCTCGTAGAGGACCCAGCAGCCCTCCAGCACGTGGAGGGAGTACAGCTCATGGAGCCGGAAGCGATCGTGGATGCAGAAGCAGTCCTCCGTGAGCTCAGACATAAGGCCTCGGTAGTCATCTCTCTCGTACAGTCTTATCCTGTGGGAGCTGCTCTGTTGTGATAGAAACAAAAGAAGAAATATGAAAATTGTGTGCATCCTTACTACTCATAAAAGTGACTCAGTCCGCTCGCATTTCATGAGGCATGGTTTTCAAACCATCCTGACGTCTGTTTCCTCCCTGCCCCTCTCCTTACATTGTTTGTCTAGCAAATGAGAAAGAATCATAAAATAACACTTGCCTGCCCAGTGAACTGTCCTGTGGAAGAAACACTGAACAGAATGGAATGAAAGGGGTTCCCCTGTAAGACACCATCTGCTGCAACCACACTGAGTGAGTCCGCGGAGCGGAGGCAAACTCCCTTTTCCGTTATAACTGCACTGCGCCAAGTCCCATCAGGCTCGTTTCTAAGTCACGTTTGCATTCATAATGTGCAACAGTCCCCGCTCTGAGGCCACGTGTCTGACGTTGTGCCCAGTCACGTGTACCACGTCAGTTTCTTGCCTCAGAGAAATTCTTATTTTATGTCTTTCTTCTTGCATCTGCAAAATTTCTCTACTCTAATTTTGGTTCCAGTTCTTAAGTCTACTGACCACACCACATAATTTAGTGTCATCAGAAAGCAGAAACACAAACTCCACGTGATTAAAAAACATCAAGCAACACCTTGGCTAACGAGCTGTCTCTGACCCTTGTAAGAAACTGGTTGATAACGACTCCTGGAAAACAAAAGCCACACCACATACAAGATGAAACAAACTGCTAGTTTCTGGATCAACGTGATGCCATACCGATGAACAATATAGAGAGTGTATTGAAAACAATCACCAATATGGTCAGAATGCATTATACCTATATTGTTCTCCTGTAGTCTATTAGTGTTTTTATCATTAAAAAGAATTATTTAGAAAGACTTTTTTTTTACTGACCACAGTGATTTTTATTTAGAAATTAAGGATCAGCCAGAGGCTACCAAATTAAATTTTAGAGGCTATGTCGTCATGATTTCTTATGCCCTAAAAGAAATTTATCTTTAAGTAAGAGAAAAGTAGAGATTGAGGTCATTCATAATCCTGCTCACTTTGTGTGTGTGTGTGCTTGAGAGTCAGTCATTGCTGTCCTCACTGTGAGGACTAGTCCTGCGTTGGAACACACCAACTTTTCTAAACAGGGCTTTATGGCCACAGTTCAATGATGCTTTCACATCAGTTGGTTAAAGCAAGACTCACATAAGGAATTACGCGGCAGGAGCGCACGGAGTCGCTGAGGCCCATCCACTGCTGGTAGTCGGGGTAGTCGCCCCGCCGCAGGAAGTACTGGTGGCCCTGGTAGTTGGGGCGCTCATACAGCATCCAGCAGCCGCTGTCCACGCGCACAGAGTTGCAGCGGCTGAAGTAGGGCTGCAGGTTGGGGTGGTCGCTGCTGCACTGGTAGTGGCGGCCCTGGAAACCCCGGTCCTCGTAGAAGGTGATCTATAGTGGAAAACAAGGTGACGGCAGGCAGTCAGCTGGCAGGTACATCCTCCAACCAGAAGACACTCAATACACACGGTATGGCACCTGGGTTGACTCACCTTTCCCATGGTCGTTGATGACAACTGATCAGAGTCCAGAGTGATGGGGACAAGAGTGGCGGTTGGTATATATAGCAGGACGGCTGCTGTGTTGGCAAGAACAACACAAAGGGGCTTGGGGGTAGTGTGTGAGGGGATTTCTATGTTCTCTGTCTCTCTTTTTTTTCCATTTGCTATCATGGGTCAGGGGGCCGTCATTCTGTCTGGCATTTTTGACTTGTCCTCACTGGCTCCAGTGAAAGGAATTGAAGTCAGCAGAGCTATTATGGTCTTGGAGACAAAGGATGCACTTCTGGGCCTATGCAGCTCTCCAGCAATACATCACACGCCCAGCATTTTGTAACGTTTGCCTATGGAAACTGCTGAGATGGGATTGGTGGTTCCACAGGGGGGGACGCGTGACAATCCCATGAATTCCAGAAGGACTTGACGTGCAAAGGGCAACAACAAGTTCTCTAGCTGAAAAGCAATTACATTTCCTAAATGATCTCATCAGTAGAATAGGATTTTGATAAAAACATTTTGCGTCTGTTTCTATAGGAAAAAAAGATTAGAACTGTGTATGTTACAGCAAACTCTCACTCATGGTTATGAAGGAATGACAGGAGTATAGGTTCCAGTTTTGTTTTTATTTCTCCTTTTTTGTTGTTTTCTGTTGCCTTCATTTTCTATTATAAATATATATTACTTTCATGAGTTGAAAAAAGTAAAATAAATTTTTTAAATATATAACTTTGAGTTGATAGTAAAAAGCAGAAACATTTGAAAACAGGCACATTTTGTCTAGGGATTAAACGCTTCTCCCGGGGCTGAAATAAAGAGGCGTCCTGAATTAGCATCATGAGTTGCCTGAGTTCTCCCTCCCCGAGCGTCACTGTTTTCTAGAATCGAGGTGATTCTCTATTGCTGCCAACCTATTGATGTAGAAGCACCCTCAGATATGCAGGGGGCCAAGGATGACTCTTCCCTCAGCTCATCTTTTCTCATCCCATGTGCAGGTGGAAGTTGACATCCAATACCTCTGTGCTTCATGGCCATGAACAGGCTCTAAGAGGGCAGCCAAATGCAACTACATCAATATGTCCGCAATGCCCCTTGTGAAAGTCCCCAGGCAGCGTGTAAAGCAAACATGGGGATGTTAAAGGGAGAGACAACAATAGCTGCAAAATAAAAATGTACCCTCACAAATAGCAGCACTAGATAAAAGGAAAATTTGACAAAGTTCTGTGAAGCTGGACACCTAGCAGCATACCCAGAAAGCACACGTCACGGACGTGCTTCTCTGTCCCCCGCCTAATGCTGCAGGCCTGCTGGGAACCCTCAGTTACAGTTTTAGTATCAAAAAGGCTGCATTGGTTCTTCCAGACACAAACTCACACTGAAACAGCACCATTTTCCACAGAGGCCAACAAACCACGTGTTTTTGTGCACTAAAAAAAAAAAAAAAAAAAAAAAAAAAAAAAGGCCAAGACTGTTCTGCAAAGATAGCACATCAAAAACCTTAAGAAAAGTGTAATCTGTATTCCCATTCATAAATTGTTACTGCACATAGGTACGAGCTAAGCCATGTGCCTTATCAGCACTGGGGAAAGGTACCGGAAGACTAGAGTATTTTCCTTCTAGTCACAATATTCTATGAAGAGAAAACCTACACCCATATTTTTAATAATGCTTTATTGAAATGATTTTAAATGTTTCCATACGGCAACATTGTGAAGGCAATCGATGATAGACGGGTTTTATTTGGGGTTGAGACTTTGGGAAACTGCCTCCTGCTCCTCCACTCTGCAGTATTCAGTGCTGACCATTTGTACAACATGCTACAAAGCCAGCCTGCTCTGACATAGAAATACTGTACGTTCTTGGGATTCTCCAACCGACAGTCTTCCACTCACAACGGAGTAGCTTAGGACGCGCACATTTTTAAAGCCCAAATGTAGCCCCGGAATATGACCCTAAGAGAAGAAAACTCAACATCCACAAATAACACTTCAGTGCAGTTTGTGACACAGCTAACTCAAAAGAAAAATATGCTGGCAGTGTTGCAGTTTTAAGATGGTGTTTCTTTTCATCTCCCAGAGACTTGATTATGAAGTACCACGTTGAGCTTCTAACTGACCTGCGGAATAAAAAAACGATTTTGGTATCAAGCATGTCAATTCAACCTGGACACAGACATTAGCTTTCGATCTACAGGAGTTAAAGTCAAATATCAGATACTAAGTTATTGACCAAGATGGGTTAAAATGAACGTAGATAGAAAAGAATTTCCATGGAACTGTTCTGAGCCATTTGGAAATGGAGTTATATTTTTCAGCTAAATGTGATGCATGATCTCACAATGAAGCCTGTGCAGAAGGAAAGAATGTTTAAAGGAATCATTATTGGGTCAACTGACAAAATTGGTGTACAGATGGTAGATTACATCCATGTATTCATGTTGGATTTTCTGAAGTTGATAACTATACTGGGGTCATGTAGGAGATTGACTTTGTTTTTTGGAAGTATACACACTGAAGTACTTGGGGGTAAAAGAATATGGTGATGTAACTTCAAATGGATCAGCAAAATTAAATATCTGTCTATATCCAGACAGAAAGAGATAAGGGCAGAGGGAGAGATAGAGGCAGAGACAAAAAATGATGTAACTAATGGAGCAAAATATTAACAATTGGTGAATCCGAGTAAAATGTATATGGTCCTTTGAAGTGTTCTTGCAACTTTTCTTCTCTAAGCTCAAAATTATTCTCAAAGAAAAGAAAATATTAAAGTTATACTTCATTTGACTATACTCAAAGCATATAATTTCTTTGCCCATCAGTGGCTGTGTATTATTCTTGCAGAATATTATTTTGAATTTCTTCTGTATTGCTTTGAATGGAAACTTCAATCGCTCTCCTTCCATTGCTGATAGAGGCGTGTCGGCGTCTCCAAACAGGACAGTGGGGCCATCTGTTTCTCCTCGCAGAGGACTGAGTTTTTACCTCACACAGTTTGATGACCTGTTGTTCAGTGTTTGCGTGTGAAGGATCGTCGTCTTCTCGAAGAATAAACCTCTATCATCACGCAGTTCCCTTCTTTATTCCTGATAGCTGTCCTTGCTCTGAAGTCAGCTCTGTCTGAAATTAATATAGCTACTTTTGCTTTCTTTTCATTAGTGTTAACATGCCATATTTTTCTCTATCCACTTACTTTTCCCTATATGTGTTGTTTTATTTCAAGTGGGTTTCTTATAGACAACACAGAATTGGGCGTTGTTGTTAGGTCCACTCTGACCATTTCTGTCTTTTTTTTCTTCATTATGAAATTTTTCATACAGAAAAGTTGAGAGAATGTACAATGGGATACGTATGCCCATCACCTGCTGATGCCGTTTGCCATATTTGCTTTAGCATCAGCGCATCTCTCTACCCCTCTAGCCATCCATCCGCCCATCTTATTCTTGGGGGTGGCTGGGCACCCCGTGCCCTCCCCTTCTTTACATTTCCGAGAAGAGCTGTTGAATATTCAGTCTGCTCAGCTCTTTACTTGTTAGGGTGGAATACTGATGCCCAGGCTCCTTCTGTGTGGAAATGGAGACCAGATCCCTCAAACTGCCCTCTCGCTGTGTCTTCGTCTCTCCCACGGTATTGTGGGTTCCTCAGCAGCAGGGGTAGTGGGAGCACTCGTGTTATTGCTCGCTGCACTCCTGGCCCTTTTCTAAGCCCTTCCACAGATGCATACACTGACTCACTTAGTGCTTGTAACGATGCTATGAAGTAGGTACTGCTCTCATCCTTTTTACAGATGAACTCTTAATAATTCAACCAAGTTATTAAATGGAGGAACCAGTTTTTAAATCTAGCTCTCTGACTCCAGAGTTCACACTCTTAATCACTACAGTATGCTGTTGTCTAGCTCCTTGGTACAATCCTGTCCATTCCAAAATCATTTCCTTGTACTCTGCCTAATACTGACACTTTTCTAGGATGTGGTATTGTTCATACCCATTTTGATTAATAAACAAGCTACTAATACCAATACAGTATAAAATGAATATTTAAAACTGTTTGCCAGAATACCTCAATTATTAAAAATAATTTTTCCTTACTTTATGAAGAAATTCAGTGGTGGGAAATATATAAAAAATTCTGTATATTTTTAAAAGATTTTATTTATTTATTTTTAGAGGGTAAGGGAAGGGAAGGAAAGAGGAAGAGAAACATCAATGTGTGGTTGCCTCTCACATACCCCCTGCTGGGGACATGGCCTGCAACCCAGGCACATGCCCTAACAGGGAATTGAACTATGACCCTTTGGTTCTCAGGTCTTCACTCAATCCACTGAGCTACACTAGCCAGGGAAGAAAATTTTGAATAAGTGAAACAATAAGTCATTGTTTCATCCTTGAGGTTAAAAAGTTGTTTATCGGCTAATAATATAACATGATATAATATCCATAAGCTATAAACTAGGAAAAGACTAAGAACCTCAAATAAATAAAATGAAAACTTCAAACAATAAACTGTGAAAGTATATTTTTCATGCATTTATAAATAATTATTTCTTTAATAAAAATATTTGTTTCTTCAATTTATTTCTTGGTTATTTCTAACAAATCAGTAGTAAGACATACATGTATAGTGGTATTTCAGTATCACAAAAATATCACATGACATACTTGTACACATATAGCAATATTTGAATATCACAAGAAGCATTGGACTATCACAAGAAAAGTGGTTATTTCTGAGAAGTAGGAAAGGGTGTGGGGAAAAGGAGTTCTTTTACTTTTCACTTACAATTCTTGTATTGTTTGAAATTTTTACTATAAGCATGTATACATTTATTTGAAACCACAGAATAACAGCTAATTAACTTGTGAATAGCATCTCTCAAATGCTAAAAGATAATAATGGTTAACATTTTAAGGTTTACTCTGCCCAAGCACTATTTTAACCTCTTAACATGGATAATCTCAGGTAATCATCCCAACAACCTTAAGAGTGAGGTGCCATTATTCTTCCCATTTTGCGGAAGAGAAAACTAAGGAACAGAAAGGTTAACTTGCCTGAAGTCACACAGTAGGTTTTAGGTTCAAACCCAGAGCATCTAATTCTAGAGACTAGACATTTAAAACAATATAAGTAAAGTACTCCCCAAACATCTGGTATCATTTTGATCCAATTTGTGTTTTTAGACCTACTTTGTTCTTTGGCCGCGTGTCCAAAGATAAATTTATTGATCGTTTCTGTTCCGTGGCATTTGCTTCCCTTGTAGAGCTGCTGGCGGCATTTTTATTCATAGCTCCCCTTCTTAACTTGACACCTAAGGGCACATGTAGGAACCATAACTGTACAAAAAAACCTTTTTAGAAAAAATGAGTCCACCCACAGTTTTAGATTTTCCCCCTCGTGAGTTCTTTGCTCCCATTACCAAAGGGTCTAAGAAATAAGACTTCCTTGATTTCGATAATAGAGGGAAATCAAGCCACAAGTGCTGCTGGTTCTATTTAATTCAACCAGAAAGATGTTATTACTGTAACAACTTTGGCCTTACTTTGTGAGTTCCCCTCCTGTTTGAAATGTCCCGAAGCAGATCCAAGGAAACAGGCTTACTCTGTTTGCGGGCGTATTCTGCTGCTTTGGGCGCTGTTAACATGGCAAAAGGGTGCAAGGAGAGGCGGAAAGGTGGAGCTCGGGGAACCTGAAAGGAAAACAGTCTTACTCTGAAAAGCTGCACACACTTGGTGCTGCTAACACCTGCTACGTAGGGCACTTGGCCTGTTTACACAACCCGTGGTCCTTAGCCATTATTGGCAGTTCCCTGGTGAGGCTCCTGTTTATTGTCACATGTGTTCACACACTGTCTTCTATTCCCCCTGCTTGGTTCCTTTTGCCTGTAACCCTTTCACATGCTGATGCTCTTCAAATAGTTCTCTTTACCTAGAATAGCTACATTCTTCTTTTCTGCCTAGAGGCTCTTACTTTTCCTAAAGGATCCTACTTTTCTTTTGAAGTGTAGCTCAAATATCACCTTTTCTGAGAAAGTTGCCTGAGTTTGCACTCTTTCACTTTCCCACACTGGCCTCCTGCCCCCTGCCCCACCCCACGGCAGACTTACTGACTCACTCATCTGTAAATTCAAAGCATATTGTCACATAGAACAAACTCAGTGTGTTATAGTTACAATCTGCTGACTGTTGCACTACACTGGAAACTTCTTCAAGGCTAAAACTGTCCATCCATCCATCCATCCATCCATTCATTCTTTCTTTCATTCAGTCAACATGTGTTCCATGAGCACCTACTATGGGCCAGGCTCTGTTTAGGAGTTGTTGTTAGTAAGACAGACAAGGTTCCTGCCTTTTTAGAGCTGAGTGGGGAGAAACAAACAATAAACTATTAGCCAACCAGGGGGATGTACATCACGATACATTTAATAAATAAACTGAACAAAACGAAGGGCCAGGAAGTGACTGGATAGCCATCTCTTCAGACAGAATGGACAGAGAAAGCCTCTAGAAGGAAGAAGCAGTGTCTCGGCTGGGACTCACAGGCTGCGCAGCAGTCAGCCGTGGGAGAGCTGGAGAGAAGCGTGCCTGGCAGAGGGAAAGAGAAGGTCTTCCTGAAATAAGCTTTTGCTTTTCAGGCACAGAAAGGAAGCCAGTGTGTGGCTAGAGCGTAGTGAGAAAGAGAAACTTGTAGATGAGGCTGAGAGGGAGGCAGGGCCCATATCACATGGGTCCTTGTCGGTCATGGTCACCGAAACTGTTCACCGAAATTGACTCCAGGGTGCAATGGAAACCACTGAAATGTTTGGGAGCGGTAGTGTTACAAGGTCCGATTCAGGTTTTTAAAGAGATCATTCTGGCTGCTATGTGGAGAACAGATTGGAATGTGGAAGGAGGGAAGCTGGTTAAACTAATTTTACCCTTAATCTCTAGTGCTTTAGAGAGTGCCTAGCACATAGGAGACATGCAAATGTTATTAACTAGTTGAACTATGATGCTAGTCAAGGCAAAAGTAGTTAACAACATGGACTGTTGTGTCAAACTGGCTGTATCAGAATGGAGGCTGCACCATCTACAAGATGTGTGACCTTGGGCATGTCATTTAACTTCTCTGTGCCTGTTTTTTCATGTGATGATAATAATACTGGTACCTACCTTATAAAATCGTGGTAAGGATTAAAGAGCTAGCATATGTAAAGTATTTAGATGAGATAGGGCAACATGGCCATAGGCAGTGTAAAGTATTTAGAATAGTGTTTGGTACATTGTACAATATAGTAGCTTTAAAGTTTATAATAATTATTATTTATATTTGTCAGCATCATCATTATCACCATCTCTCCTTGACTCAGTTCTCTCTCGTATAGAATTACCAATGGCAACAACTTGGCCACCAATTCCTTTACAGGATCCTGTCGCATCTACCAGAAAAAGGTCGACTAATTGCTGACAAATAACTAATCAGAGCCAGGCAGCCTGAAATAATTAACATCCCCCTGCAAGCTCATTGATTTTCTGCTCTTTCACTAATAGAGATTCCCGTTTTATACATAGAGAACTCTTATTTCTAAGGAGCAAAAGTTGATTACACAATTCTTTTTATGCACTGATTTCAACAAATATGCCATTTCATCAATAGGACACACTTACATGATGTATAACCAAGGCAAACACACACACACACAAAAAAAAACAAGGACCACAAAACAAATACTTATTTTTCGATGTTCAGGTCAGTAGAAAATTTTCCACTCTATCTTTACTATTCAAAACCGTTAAAGATCACTCCCGGAACGATCGGGTTCCCACACGCCTGGCATCCCTTTGCAGTAGGCCGAGATTTCCACGGGGACTTGAGCTCCGCGATCACTGCGTGGTTTGTACACAGGTGGGGCGTTTTGTGTGGGGGAGGTCTTTTTTTAAAGAAAGGGACTACAGTTATATATTATTTTGTAATCTTCAACAGGAATGACTGGGCAGAGACCTGGAAGAAGCCTGCGTCCCTGACAATTTTGTGGGACTGTGGTACCAGCCCCCGGGCTGCCCACCTCCAGGCCCCTTTCATCTGAGAAGTCAACTTCTGCTTTTCACTATTA
>PVKM010051475.1:0-10462 GCA_004027735.1 Carollia perspicillata
GGACTGGCAGTAAGTCAATAACATTGTAGGAGTGTGGCACCCCCGAGATGGGTGAATTTGTGGTGATAAAAGGAAGATAAAATGAAGACAGGAAGCCAGAAAAGCTAAAACACCTGGCTGACAGTTTTAGCTGTAAATGCCTATCTCAGAAATTATCCGTGCCATTTAATTTCTCCCTTTAAGTCTACTGGAGAGTGGGCTGGGTAAAATACAGCAATAAATGTGTGAAAGGATAGAGACATTTTGTTTGTCATAGCCCAGTAGAGAAGATAGAAACTCCTAATGAAATGAAAGTGGAATTCACTCACCCATACTACTCTTGATTTTTACTCTGGCAAATACCTGAATGAATAAATAAATACGTGCACAATATTTAAATGTATGTGTACCATTTCTGTCCCAAAATTCACTGTGATTGCCCAGAACTGAGGGTTATCTGTATAGACTCATTGTATAGAAATGTTGGATGACCCCTGTGACTTTTAATAACTGATACGAGATGACTCTTTTGAGGAAACCAGTCCGTTCCATTCTCCCACAGGAATTCTCCAGGAAGGCCACCCAGGTTTTCTCCTTTCCCCTCAGAAAGCACAACACGGTAGGTCGAAACTTGCAACGATAACAACGTTGGAAAGCCAGGCTGGGAGAGAGGGAGAGAGGGAGAGAGGAAGTGCAATCACTGCTTATTCTGCTTCCATTCAAAGCACGAGTTGCCTCTAATAATTCAGCAGGAGCAAAAATTGTCCTCAGGCCATTATCTCCACCCAGCCAATGTCTAATGCTTAATAAATAGTCAACAGCTTGTTTTCGGTGGCTTAAATAAGACCCAAGTGAACCTAGGGTTTTCTCTTCCTGATCATAAACCTGTAACATGTGGTGGTAATGCACTTTTACTTGAGCTTAACTGAAAATTTAATCTCCTTTGAAATCTTTAAAATGCTCCAGCAATGTGAATGAAGTCATTAACTAGAATTCAGAACAGTTCTCTTTCTACCCAATGGATTATATGAGAGACTGTCAAAAGTGACAAGTAGACATGTGGCCCACTGGACCTTTTATGCAACTGGGACACATACTTCCTAAATTCTAATATGAAGGAAATAGCTCCCCATTTCTGGGCCTGCAAGTACTTTCCCTCCATAAGTCTGTGTCTCTCAAGGAAAAAGATGTATTTTATGCCATTTTGCATCTCCGGTGTCTGACAGACACTGTCAGAAGCACAGAGTAGATTTCACCTCTGATCCTAGCTTGTCCCATGCATAGTAAATTTTGTTGAATGAATGAATGAATGGTGTCAGAGGTCAAAAGTCTATGAGTAGTTCCTGTACTCCAGGAGATTAAAATTTTGTCAATGAAACAGAACTACCACACGAATCATGAGACTATAATATTGAGAGTATAAATAACTATGTATGACATAGCTAATTAAATATTAAAATGCAGAAAGAAATTCATGGAAAGAAGAGATGGCTGCAGGCTGGAATGACTGCGGAAAGTTGTGTGGGTGATAGGAATTTAACCAGGACCATCTACCAGGTAAAGGAATAGCACCACCAGGGGAGTATCAGAGGGAAGGTGATAGAAATTCACATGAGGAATGTAGGAAGATAGGGGAATAGTGAGAAATAGGGTTAGAGAAATAAAATTGGATCAAACTATGGAAGGGCCTTTGGGGTATATTACAGAAAAGAGAAACCCCTTGAAGCTGTGAAACATGGAAATGATAGAACTCAAGTTAAGTACTAAAGATCTTTGAAGAAGAAGAACAGGAAGTTGGCTCCTCACTCTATCTTTAGCACCACCAACAACCACTCCTAACTCGTATATTATTATCCAATACAGCTAAGTGCCTACACACAGTTTATTATTTCCCACCTCCATGTCATTGCTAAAACTATCCCCTCTGCGTGGAAGGCCCGTCTTTACCTCTCCACCTTCACCCGTACACACCCAAGCATTCCCCCATGTTCCTCTCTTAACTTATCTGTCTAGACTCTGCTCATTCACCTATTTCTTAATGCAACAACAGTTTTTAACTCTCTATCTACTGGGCATCCAATACTCTGCCAGGAATTGACATATAGCATTAAACTAAGTGGACAAGATCCCTACTTTCATAAAGTTTAGATTTTTAGTGGAAGGAGCCAACATAACCAGAAAATAAATCAATAATGATGACAGTTCTGTAATAAGTAGGATGATGTGGAGTAGATTAATGGCAAGAAGGTGTGATAGAGTTCACACAAATGCACTTGCATATCTTCAAACATCTCTTACCCCCCTTTTTTTTCTAGGCACATATCTAGACTACATTTCTCAGTCTCTTTTTGCATCCAGGTCTGGCCGTTCCATCCAATGGAATGTGAATGGAAGTGACATGTGCCATTTCTGGGACCAAAATTATAAGATATGGGTATGTCTCCTCCATTCTTCCAGCTGCGTATAGGTACAAGAGCCAGGTGGATAAGATGGATCTTTGAATTTGTGCATCAAGAGAGCCACTTGTCCTGGCTGGGTAGCTCAGTTGGTTAGAGCGTCATCCTGATATACCAAGGCTGCAGGTTCAATCCATAGTTAGGGCAACTATAAGAATCAACCAATGAATGCACAAATAAGTAAAACAACAAACTGATCTCTCTCTCTCTCCCTCTCCTTCTTCCTCTCTCTAAAAATAAAAGAGAACCACTTGCCACCTAGGAACACCCACCCACCTGGGACTATTCCACGAGTGGCAAATAAAATTCATTGTACATAAGCCACTACACACATTGGAGTTTACCTGTGACCGCAGCCTAACCTGTCTGAACTAACAGAGAACATATTAGCTAGGGTGGTCCAGAAAGGCCTCTGCAAGGAGGTGGTGCTGGTTCTGAATAAAGAATGAGAAGGAAGCAACCAAGCCAATAGCAGGAACGCTCCTGGCAGAGCAAACAGCAAGAGTAAGGTTCTGAGCCAAGAGAGCAAAGCATGTTAGAAGAGCAAAAAAATTTAAAAAAAAAGAATCCAGAGAGGCTAGAATGTAGTAAATAGGAGAAGGTGGAACTGGGTGAGGTTGAGGAAGCAGACAGAAGCCAGATCATTCTCAGCCATCGTCTCCTCCTGGAAGCTCCGTCTTAAACATTTACCACGGTCACTAGCAACTCAGTGCAGTGACCATTTTTGGAGCCCCCAGAACGACCTGAGCCTGCAATTGTCACTACTTCTTTTATCATCTTATGAGTCTCTATTTATGTGCTAGTTACCCTCTAGATGATGAACTATCTGAGAAAACAACCCATTCATTTTTGTTTCTCCAGCATGTATGTCAACGTGTGTAGGTAGTCGATCAAAATTCCTGGTATAGATGGATAAAACAAGTGGTGGTGTTTCAGGTCTCCGTGTGATAATGGCTGGGACTAGCATGATGGTAGTTGCGTGAGGGAGCAAAGAAGGATTCTAACACAGAACTCATCTCCATAAACATTGCCACTTTCACCAGTGTGGTTTGACCTCCTTTCAAGAAGTACCCCCTCCTCCCACTCACCTTTCCTTCAGATTCTTTCTAAGGATGACCCAGTTCTAACTAAGATTTCTTCCAGATAACAGGTTTTTGGGAGCCTTCATTAAAGAGGAAGGTTTCCCCTTCCATGAAAATGACTAGAAACAGTGAAAAGACACAATTTGAAGCTGAAGGCCCCCTGCCAATACAGTGACCCAGTTAGGAGCCAAAACAAAGAACAGATAAATCAGGGGAATAAAAGTCTCCCCATCACCCCCTTTCATCTTCAACTCACTGCACTGGTTTTCAAATTGAGGAGCTAATTTAATTCCCTAGAATAGGAAAATATGAGCCCCTACCTTACAAGTTCTTCCCAGAGAAGTGGAGATGTAATTTTATTCACTCTAGTGATGTGAACATTGGAGTGGGTTGGGTGTTGGGGGGTACAACCAAGTACTGGTGTGGTGGGGAAAATAAAAATAGACTATTTAGGGAACTAGATTTTAAGTATTTCTACTGAATTTCCCCCTAGTGGAAAAGAGTAAAAGGATACACTTTAGGTTCTGGGGTCAGAGCTTAAAGCGGACACAGGAAAACTTGAACATTTTTTAAGTTTCTTGTTTTATCTTTAAAACTACTGCCAAATATTTATCACACATACATTCCTCCATGTTTGTATTAAAATTTAATATTCTGTCTATCAAATCTTTGAATAAAATCAACAAGACAGACACCATGAAGCTTATCAGTGCCTTCAGGTACTAATATCACCCAAGATTATTTTTAACCCAAAAGCCCGAGTAACCCTATTCTGAAGCCTTCTTCCAGGACATCCACCCTTGAAAATTCCAAATAGGCCTGTGTAGGGGTTCAGGCTACCTGCCATAAGTTTCTAGGAGACAATGGAAGAGCAGACTCCAAAGTACACATGTTTTAACACAATCTCATTTGAGCATCCTTAGAGGTCTGTTAGGAAAGATGATGGAGATAGGAGAGGGCAGAATTTACCACCATGCCACTGTTTAAGGCCATTGATGGTTAAGCAAAAATTTACAGAGGTGTTATGGCCTATTTCTTTATAATCCACAGATAAGACGTGAGGGCAGAGCCTTTGAAATGATTGGCCGAGGTTGTTTACAGTGGCTCTTAGTGTCCGAGGCTTCGGTTTCTTGTGGGACTCATCCATTTCCTCTGTCCTGCTACTGCCTGATGTTTATTCTCCTTCTGGCCCTCAGGACTCCAGAGCGAGACCTGGCTAGTTATTCTTACCTCACCTGAAACTTCTGGGTGTGACAGACCACGGTATGATTGTAGGTTTTTCATATTTTTTCGTCCAAATAAAATGTTATTTTTTTCTGTTGCTCTAACAAATTATCATTGTCACGGCAAACAAACACTACTCAATACATATCTTTGCTGTTTTGTCAGTGCCTTAAGGAAACAAAAACCTTACAGCACCGCAGTACTGCGCTCTATAGAAAAGTATTTTATAATTTCCATATCTCTTTTGTTGTTTTCCTTCCAACATTTTTACCCGAAGACCTGCCAACCTGTTGATATCCAGCTCCAAACTCAATGATTTTTCTTTCCTAGGAAATGCTGTAGAGCATTCCCTCCACACCCGCTTCAGTGACCAGTGCTGACAATAAGGTTCCTGCCTGAGACACACGTGACTTTGTGTTAAATAACAGCAAACTTGCTTTCCTCTTTCTCAGTAGTGTTGCACCAATTTTACCCCAAGAATCACCCCTCAACAACTCTCTTCTTTGTTTTTACTTTACATATGAAAAGACTGAAATCCCTACAGACTATGGGCTTTTAGTGAGCCAAAGACCACATTTATTGGCCCAATAGCTCATCCACAGAAAGGTTGCCAAAAGACCTGACAATATGCCAATGGTTTAGAACCATTTCCTTTGAAATTTCTTAACGGTGTCCATTTCTGATCCTTCTTTATGGTTTTGTAACAGAAGCTGAAGAGTCATGTGATATATTTTTGAAGAATGCAAAAATAAAAATCAGTCGGAACAGGGAAACATTAGCTTTGTCATACTGTCACAAAATGATGGTGATGTCACAGAGGTAGCATTGTGAGAAAAATTATTACTATATTTGTAACCTCCACAGCTGATGTTTCTCAAAACATTCTTTAGCAACCTATTCATTTTTTCTTCAGTGACTCCAGCTAAATCTTTTTAAGTACTATTTATGCTGTATTTTCTCTTGAATGGAACTATTTCCATACTTGTAGAATTTTCTATGTAAATGTAACCCAAGTTGAGATCACTTTGTGATCGGGAATTTTGGCTCTTCTTGGTAGGTGATCTGTATGCACGCCTGGGTCTCCTTTGGAGGCGAGGCACTATGCAGAAGACTTGGAAAGAGCTCCTCAATACACTAGGAGGTTATATATGTATATTCTGGCAGAATGGAACACCATGAAGTGTTACCCACTTGTGTTTTCCCACTGCAGGTTTCAGGGTGTTTCAACGGGTTCCTCAGAAGACCTATTTCTTAAGTGAGGCAAGCCACAGCAGAAGAGCCTGCAGAGGGGTCACTGGAGATCTTGCTGTTAGCTTCCTCCCCTGACCCCCAATGGTGGTCAGTGATTTCTGGTTGGCCCCCTAACAAGGCACTTTGGAAAGGAAAAAGTGAGATGGCATTGTTGAACATTTTCTTTGTCAAGCACTTTACTGAATATTTTGCATAGGATATTGAAGTTAAGACTCACAACAGGTTAATGTATTATTCCCAATTTATTGGTAGAAATTGGGTGTAGAAATTGAGGCTCAAAGAGGCAAAATAATTGCCCAAGTTAACGTAATGTGTAAGAAATGGACTCGGAATTCAAACTCAAATCTACTTAATTCCAAAGTTTGTGTTCTTTTTCTACCCTTGCCTTTGTCCACAAGCAATCTTTGAAGGGGTAAACAGAGGAAAAAACTGTGAAGAACTTTAGACAAAAATGCACATGATCCCCTCCCCCTGGAAGCTGTCCCTGTGTAGCGGCCCTGGTCAGAACCGTTGCTAACAGGAAATGGCATGGAACGTCCTCACTGTTGGCGTTGCTAGGGCAGGCTGAGGCTCCCCACAGGCCTGGGAAACCCCTCTAAGGACTGGCAAAGGGACACTGTGGCTCTTGGAGACTTCCTCCACTCCTCATCCTTCAAGGGTGGGGGGAGGGGATCAGTAACCACAGGCTCTCTCACCATTTATCTGCTTCAAAGAAGGTGCAAAACAGAGAGGTTAAGAATTTCTCCCCAGGAAACCCATAACCAAAAAATCCAGAAGCCCTACTTTTAAACTGGTACAAATTACAAGGCCCCCATATATAACCCTAATCCTTAGATAGCATCATGAAGCTCAGAAAGGCCGTACAAAATGGCTTAGTTCAAACTTTTGAACATCCATAGTGCTTAGTTTAAAAGCACTACTTTCGAATATATCTTCTCTCTCCTTTAGAATCTAGTGACTCTAAATTCCAGAGAACTGGGGCTCTATTTTATGCATCCGCAACCCAGAACAGTGCCTTGAACATCCTACTAAAAATGCTGAGTAACTTAATGAGCAGACGAACAGATTAAAGTGCAAAGTCATACAGCTAATTAATGGGAGAGTGGCAACCAGAAATCAAGTCTCCTGATTCCTTGCGTTTTCTGTGTGACAAAAGCAAAAATAACATATAACATTGGCTTTAAAATAGTTGCACTTTATTATACCTTCCCTCAAAGCATACTAAATATTTTACGGTTGATTTCTCCTTTGCCATTCACATCCCCGTGAAGAGAAATTGTTATTTTTTTCGAAGTCCTTCCTGAAGGACTCACTGAGGTAAAGAATAGTGAACTCACCTTGTCTCACAGCTATGTTCAGTTTCAAACACTTCTCTCATTTGCTTTTGAGACCAGTAGTTACATTTCCCCATCCCCACTCCAAGGCAAAGAAAATGCTGCTCGCTTTGTCAACAGCAAATAAACCATGGTAGCTACTTTGCAGTCAGTTCGTGTATTCATCTTTTAGCATCTATTATGAATCTATTATGAATCAAGCTGCACTTGGCATATCTGTGAAAGAGCGTGTGAAGCTTTCTTGCAGAACAAAAAACAATAACACTTATATTCATAGATTGTGATATTCTGGGATAGCCATATGTGATGAGTGTGTCTTCAAAATATTTTATTCTGTTGATACATAAAAGGCTTGAAAATGTTGTTTTCTCGGCCTCTGGTGTTCAGGGAGGCTAAAGAGCTGGCAGCCTGGATTTGTTTCTTATTCATATGCAAAAGTTCTATCAGAAACACCCTTCAGACATAAGGAGTTAATCATATCTCCCAGAACAAAACTGTGCTCCCTGCTTTTTAAGACCACAGGAGGTACTGATCTTTAACAGAAAATGACTGTTCTTAGGTTGTAAATCCAATAGGGCTTTACCAGTGCCCAATTAGGAACTATTTTTAATAGTGCCATGGAACGGAATAAAGTTCTCCTGTCTCTGAACTAGGTCTGGAACATCAACATAGGATATATTGTGACATAGAGAGAAGATATATATATAGGTGTATGTTATTCATTAATACCTCATCTAGTTACAGAAAGGATGTAAGGCATCTTACATAGAGACTTACAAGAAAAAAAATAAAACAAATGAAATAAGCAAGAAGAGTGAAGCCAAAGGAAAATGAGAGTCATATATAAAATTTATATGGAATTCGAGATGCAAAATTTTAAGTCAACGTGAGAATGTATGAAGCTACTATTCACATTTCAAAAGTATTGTTAAGTTTACAAAACAATTCATCACTATAGTCCTTTGAATAGTGAGGTTTTTGCATTTGAAATACATTTGTGTCAGGGTAGATCACACTTCAGTTTATCGAAATTTGGCATTCTCAATACTTTCTGCTATGACAGGCATTAAAAGAATCATTTCTATTGCATAAATGTGAGTGCACAGCCATCATTGCCGTGTGTGGTACTGACGACTACACTGGAAACAATCAGAAACATGAATGGGAAGGCCTGAAACCAACTGGAGAGCAGCAGCAACATGCACCTCTCCAGTTAGGCCAGGATTCCGTGTACCTAGGTTGCCTTGCTAGGACGGGAATCACACAAGTATAAGTGCTCACCCTAGCTCCATACTCGTTCTCATCCTCTAACAAATTCTCATTGTGATATTCAGTAGGTTGTAACCTCCTTGAGAACAGGCCTATTTCGCCCAGTAGCACCCAGCTCAGCACCTTGAATACAGCAGGCACCCAAAATACTTCCTGAATTCCACATGGACAAAGAAGGGAACAAATTCTTTATTGACTTCTGAATCCATAGTTCTTACAGGTCAGAATAAGTCTCAGATTCTTTCATGCATTTTAGCTCAGCAGTAAGTTTATTTGGGGGTCACTCTGATGCTGCAAACAAGACCTCTGGCAGCTCAGCAGAGACTTACAAGGTCAGGGTTAGGAGAAAGGGCAGGGAGACGGGGCTCAAGGAGGGGGCAGTTGCTGGGTGAGAAAGAGGCGACACAGATGATCCTGAAATAAAAAATAAACATATGAGGGTCAGATATGCACAGTAAGCCACAGTCACTGCCACGGCTGGTGTCAAGACAAGCAGGAAGAGCTGCCCTTTGACCTTTCTCTATTTGTATTTCAAGAAGTAATACTCAGTGGGCAGTTTTTTTCCCCACTTCAAAACTGCCTTTAACATTTATTGTAATCCTGAATGTCAGAGTTGTTACCAAAGAATGATTAAGCAATCCCTCACTCAGAAGTTCCCAGGACAGTCCTGGATGCAAGGCAGTCCTGATTTTATATATATATATATATAGGGAATATATATATATTCCTTTCATGCCATTTTCCACCATCTGATTTGCCACTTATTCCTTGGACTGTGTATGCATGTGTAGGGAAGGATAACTTATTTTAACTAAAAGAAAGCTTCCTTTTTAGAGTTTACGAAGTTTAAATAAATTCTGAATTTGAGATTCACATCTTTAAAAATGTTCTGGGCTATTCTTATAGGTAGTTTTTATAATATATTGAAAATAATGTGATCAAGTTAAAAAGAAAGCAGTAATGTTCTGTTTTTATAACAGCCAGCATGCCATGAATCCACCTCTTAGCTTTCACATAAAATCCTGGACAAGCTAAATCTACCCCCCACACCTCTCCCCGCACCCCCCGCCAGAAATCTGTGCCTTTAATTTTTTTTCCTTCTTAAATTTTGTTTTTTGTAACTTTTTTTGCATTTATTATTGGATAATGATGTTCGACAGAAATATATAAAACACAAGCTGTCTCTTGTTTTGTTTGGTGATAAAATGCTCAATTAAAAACAGGTTATACTGAATGCCCCTGGAGTCCTGAGCTGATATTGTCTTGTTCAGAACAGTGCATGCCACCCTCAGTTATTTCACACGCATCTGTTTTATAGTAGGTGCTAATTAAACATGCATCTTGTGAAGTGACTTTACATAAGATCATTTTGCAGTTTCTTGTATTATTTATGTAACACTTTGGGATCTGTGGATCACAAATCCTACTATAAATCTTCTTTTTATAATTATTAATGGATAGTAAGTCCCTCTCTAAAAGTAGTTTTCCAGACATACTTGGAAAACTATTCCAGCATGAATTTAAAAACAGAAAAAAGTGCTCTGGCTGGTGTAGCTCAGTGAATTGAGTGCAGGCCTGTGAACCAAGGGGTTGTTGGTTCAATTCCCAGTCAGGGCACATGCCTGGATTTCAGACCAGATCCTTGGAAGGGGGTACGTGAGAGGCAACCACACATTGATGTTTCTCTTCCTCTCTTTCTCCCTCCTTCCTCTCTCTAAAGATAAATAAATAAAATCTTTAAAAAGAAAGCAGATGAAAGAGCATATTACTAATATATGCTGTGTTATCTATACCCCCGATTTATAAGCCAACACAAATGCTCATTGTTAGAGACAAATCGGTGGTCCACACATTCCCCTGGAAGTTC
>PVKM010051476.1:0-10460 GCA_004027735.1 Carollia perspicillata
CCTTCAACCTTTAACAGAATCACAGTGAAGCTGCCTGGGCCTGGGCTTTCCTCTGTGTTAAGTTTCTAAATTACTAATTTAATCTCTTTATTCCTTACAGGTCTATTCACATTGTCTGTTTCTTCTCAAGTCAGTTTTGGTCCTTTGTGTCTCTGTGGAAATTACCCATTTTATCTGTTATCTAATTTGTTGGCCCGTGGTTTCCACTGAGTCCCTTGTAAGTCCTGTTGATTTATGAAAGTGGCAGCGAAGTAGGGCTGACAGCTTCCAAGACGACATTCACAGACACCATGAGAGTCGGCGCCTGGCCTGTTCTCAGTCTTGCAGCAAAGCAAGCTCAGTTTCCACCATCACCTGTGACATCAGGGGGCCGATTTTTTTAGACTCACCCACTTCAAGTTAGTGACAGGCCATTCCCAGTTCTCTAAGCATTTCTATCATAAATCTTTTTTTTAATTTATGCATCTTTTTAAAAAGATTTTATTTATTCATTTTTAGAGACAGGGAAGGGGAGAAGAAAGAGAGGGAGAGAAATATCAATGTGTGGTTGTCTCTCACACTGGGGACCTGGCCCACAACCCAGACATGTGCCCTGACTGGGAATCAAACCAGCAACCCTTTGGTTCGCAGACCACGCTCAATCCACTGAGCTACACCAGCCAGGGCCATACATTGGTTTTGACAGTTATCAAATACTTTTTCAGCATGAGCTCATAAATAAACTGCACTGATCAATTTTTTTTTAATCCTTTATTTTTCAGTGACAGTTAACATACATTATTATATTAGTTTCAGGTGTATACCCCAGTGATTAGATGTTACATAACTTACTAATTTACTATCCCAATAAATCTTGCACCCATCTGACAGCATACACAGTTGTTAGAATAATATCGACTATATTTCCCATGCTCTACTCTACTTCCCCATGACTCTTCTGTAACAACAAATTTGTACTTCTTCATCCCTTCACCTTTTTCACCCACCCCTCCAGTCTCCTCCCATCTGGCAACTGTCAAAATGGTCTCTGTATCCATGAGTCTGTTTCTATTCTGCTTGTTCATTAATTTTGTTTTTTAGATTCAATTGTTGATGTATATGTATTGGTTGCCATTTTATTATTCATATTTTGGGTTTTTTTTTCTTTTGCTTCTTAAATAGACCCTTTAACATTTCATATAATACTGGTTCGGTGATGGTGAACTGCTTTACCTTTTTGTTTTCTGAAGCCCTTTTTCCATCCTTCAATCTAAATGATCATTTTACTGGATAATCTTGGTTTGAGGTCCTTGCTTTTCATCATTTTGAATATTTCTTGCCAATCCCTTCTTGTCTGCAAGGTTTCTTTTGAGAAATCAGCTGACAGTCTTATGGGAGCTCCCTTGTAGGTAACTAATTGCTTTTTCCATGGCGCTTGTAAGATTTTCTCTGTGTGACTTCCAGCCAAGATGTAGGCATGCAAAGATATACTTTGCTTCCTCGCACAACCAAAAGAAAAACAACAACAAATTTAAAAACAAAAAATAACCAGAACCGACAGAAAATTGAACTGTGTGGAAGTCCTACAACCAAGCAGTTAAAGAAGAAACATTCATCCAGACTTGTAGGAGGTGGCAGCTGGAGGACCACAGTGGGTGAGGCAGAAGCTGGTGGACCTGGTGGTCCCACATCTGCATTCAGATAAACCAGGAGGAACAACTGGGGAGCAAGACAGACCACACAACCCAATGTTCCAGAACAGGGAAATAAAGCCTCAAAACCTCTGACTGAAAAAACCTGTGAGGGTTGTGGCAGAGGGAGAAACTCTGAGCCTCATAGGAGAGTTCATTGGAGAGACCCATAGGGTCCTAGAACATACGCAAACCCACCCACCCAGGAGTCAGCCCCAGAAGGGCCCAGTTTGCTTGTGGGTAGTGGAGGAAGTGACTGAAAGCCACTGTGAGCTGAGCAAGTGTCATTGTTCCCTCTCAGACCCCTCTCCCATGTACAGTGCCACAACCCAGCAATGTGAGTTGCCCTGCCCTGGTGAACACCTAAGACTCTGTCCCTTACTACATAAGAGGTATGTCAAGAAAAAAAAATGGCCCAAATGAAAGAACAGATCAAAGCTCCAAAGATAGAACTAAGCAATGCAAAGATAGACAATCTATCAGATGCCGAGTTCAAAACACTAGTAATCAGGATGCTCACAGAAATGGTTGAGTATAGTCGCAAAATAGAGGAAGAGAGGAAGGCTATACAAAGTGAAATAAAGGAAAATGTACAGGGAATCAGCAGTGACAGGAAGGAAAGCAGGACTCAAATCAATGGTTTGGACCAGAAGGAAGAAACAAACATTCAACCAGAACAGAATGAAGAATCAAAAATTCAAAAAAAAAAAAATGAGAAGCTTAGGAACCTCCAGGACAACTTTAAATATTCCAATGTCTGAATCATAGGGGTGCTAGAAGGAGACGACGAAGACCAAGAAATGGAAAACTTATTTGAAAAAATAATAAAGGAGAACCTCCCCAATCTGGCAAAAGAAATAGACTTCCAGGATGTTCAGGAAGCTCAGAGAGTCCAAAAAAGTGGGACCCAAGGGAGCACACACCAAGGCACATCATAATTACATTACCCAAGATGAAAAAATAAGGAGGGAATCTTAAAAGCAGCAAGAGGAAAGGAGACAGTTACCTGCAAAGGAGTTCCCATAAGACTATCAGCTGATTTCTCAGATGAAACCTTGCTGGCAAGAAGGGACTGGAAAGAAGTATTCAAAGTCATGACATTCAAGGACCTACATCTAAAACTACTCTACCCAGCAAAACTATCATTTAGAATGGAAGGGCAGATAAAGTGCTTCCCAGATAAGGTCAAGTTAAAGGAGTTCATCAGCACCAAGCCTTTATTATACGAAATGTTAAAGGGACTTATCTAAGAAAAAGAATATAATCAACACTATGAATAGTAAAATGACAACAAACTCACAATTATCAACAACCAAACCTAAAACAAAAACACACTAAGCAAACAACTAGATCAGGAGCACAGTCATGGAAATGGAGATCACATGGAGGGTTAGCAGTGGGAGAGAGGGTGGGGAGAGAGTGGGGAAAAGCACAGGGAATAAGAAGAATGAATGGTAGGTACAAAATAAACAGAGGAAGGTTAAAAATATTATAGGAAATGGAGAAGCCAAAGAACTTATATGTATGACCCATGGACATGAAATAAGGTGGAGGAATGCTGGTGGGAGGGGAGATGCAGGGTGGAGGAGAATAAAAGGGAGAAAAAAGGGACAATTGTAATAGCATAATCAATAGAATATATTTTAAAATAATAATTTAAAAGATCGTCTTTAACATTGGGCACTTTAATTATGAGGTGTCTTGGTGTGGGTCTCTTTAGGTTCATCTTGTTTGAGACTCTGTCCTTCTGGATTTGGATGACTGTTTTCTTCACCAAGGTAGGGAAGTTTTCTGTCATTATTTTTTCAAATAGGTTTTTCTTTTCTTTTTTAAAATATATTTTATTGATTATGTCATTACAGTTGTCCCATTTCCCCCCCTTCATTCCCCTCCACCCTGCACATTCCCTCCCACCCACATTCCCCCCTTTAGTTCATGTCCATGTGTCATAAGTTCTTTAGCTTCTACATTTCCCACACTACTCTTGCCCTCTCCCTGTCTATTTTCTCCCCACCTTCTATGCTACTTATTCTCTGTACCTTCTTCCCCCTGTCCACTCTCCTGTTGCTGACCCTCCATATGATCTCCATTTCTGTGGTTTTGTTCCTGTTCTAGTTGTTTAGTTTGCTTTTGTTTTAGGTGTGGTTGTTAATAGCTGTGAGTTTGCTGTCATTTTCCTGTTCATAGTTTTGATCTTCTTTTTCTTAGATAAGTCCCTTTAACATTTTATATAATAAAGGCTTGGTGATGATGAACACTCCTTTAACTTGACCTTATCTGAGAAGCACTTTATCTGCCCTCCCATTCTAAATGAAAGCTTTGCTGGATAGAGCAATCTTGGATGTAGGTCCTTGAATGTCATGACTTGGAATACTTCTTTCCAGCCCCTTCCTGCCTATAAGGTCTCTTTTGAGAAATCAGCTGACAGTCTCATGGGAACTCCTTTGTAGATAACTCTCTCCTTTTGTCTTCCTGCTTTTAAGATTCTCTCCTTAGCTTTAATCTTGGATAATGTAATTATGATGTGCCTTGGTGTGTTCCTCCTTGGGTCCACCTTCTTTGGGACTCTCTGAGCTTCCTGGACTTCCTGGAAGTCTATTTCCTTTGCCAGATTGGGGAAGTTCTCCTTTATTACTTGTTCAAATAAGTTTTTCACTCGATTCTCTTCCTCTTCTCCATCATGGTACCCCTATGATTCGGATGTTGGAATGCTGGAAGTTGTCCTAGAGGTTCCTAAGCCTCTTCTCATTTTTTTGAATTCTTGTTTCTCCATTCTGTTCTGGTTGAATGTTTCTTTCTTCCTTCTCGTCCACTCCATTGATTTGAGTCCCAGTTTCCTTTCCATCACTATTGGTTCCCTGAGCATTTTCCTTCATTTCAATTAGCGTAGCCTTCACTTTTTCATCTAACTTGTGACCAAAGTCAACCAATTCTGTGAGCATCCTGATCACCAGTGCTTTGAACTGTGCATCTGATAGGTTGGCTATTTCTTGGTCACTTAGATGTATTGGCTCTGGGGCTTTGATCTGTTCTTCCGTTTGAACCTTTTTTTTTTTTTTGGTCTGGTCACACCTGTTACATAGTGAGGGGCAGAGCCTTAGGTATTCACTAGGGTGGGGCAACCCAGTTGCTGTGTTGTGACACTGTATGTGGGGGCAGGGTCAGAGAGGGAACAATGGCTCTTGCTCCACTCTGAGAAGGGATTTCAGTCCCTTCTGCCCATTCCCACAAGCAAATTGGGCCCTTCTGGTGCTGGTTCCCAGGTGGGTGGGCTTGTGTATGTTCTTGGACCCTGTGGGTCTCTCCAAGGAACTCTCCTGTGAGGCTGGGAGTCTCTCCCGGCACCTCAACTCCCACAATTGTTTTCAATCAATGCTTTTAGTCTTTATTTCCTGGCGCTGGGGCCCTGGGTTGCGTGGTCTGTCCAGTGGTCTGTCTTGCTGCCCATTTTCATCTGGTTTATCTGCGTGCACATGTGTGACTGTGGTCAGCCAGCTGCCTTGCGCGCCTCACTCGGTCTGCTCGTTGCCTCCCCATGCCTGGGGTCTGCCAGCCGCCACCTGCTCACCCGGGTCCACCAGCCACTGCTTTTTCTTGCCATGACCCCCCTCCACTGGCCACCAACTCCGCCCCTATTACCAGTCTGGATGAATGGTTATTGGATTTCCGTACAGTTCAATGTTCTGGTTGTTTTTTTTGTTTCTAAATTTTTGTTGTCCTTAATTTTAATTGTGCAAGGAAGCACAGTGTGTCTACCTATGCCTTCATCTTGGCCAGAAGTCATCAAATAGGTTTTTAATCTCTTGCTCTCTCCCCTCACTTTCCAGTGCCACCATGATGTGAATGTTGTTACACTTGAAGTTGTCCCAGAGGCTGCTTACACTATTTTTTGGATTCTTTTTTCTTTTTGCTATTCTGATTCAATGTTTTTCTGCTTCCTTATATCCCAAATCACTGATTTGATCCTAGGTTTAATTTACTCTACTGTTGATTCCCTGTAAATTATTCTTCATTTCAGTTGGTGTATCCTTCATTTCTGACTGGTGCTTTTTCCTGCTGTTGAAGTTCCCATTAAGTTCACTGAGCATCCTTATAACTAGTGATTTGAACTCTGCATCTGTTAGACTGCTTGTCTCCAATTTGTTCAGTTCTTCTCTTGGAGTTTTGTTCTGCTCTTTCTTTTGGAACATATTTGTTTATCACCTCATCTTGGCAGCCTCTCTGTGTTTGTTTCTATGTATAGGTAGAGCTGCTGTCTGCCAGGCTTGGTACAGTGGCCTAATGTATTATAGTAGGTGTTCTGTAGAGCCCAGTAACACAGCCTCCCCAATCATCCAAGCTGGGCATTCAAGATACATCACTCCCACCCCATGTGGGCTGTGTACACCCCCTCTTCTACTTGAACCTTGATTGCTGTTGGCATGTCAGTGGGAGGTATTTGCCCCCAGAGCAATCAGCTGCAAGAACTGGTTGCAACTACCAACCACCAACTTCTGACCACTGTGGAGGATCGGCTGTGTGGGGTCCACCCCACAGAGCAGGACTTAATTCATCCAGGCTCTGGTGCTCACTAGTCTGCCCCTTGAGGAATGTGTCACTTTGGAGGTGGTTGGGCAAAGGTGCTTCGATGGGGTCTGAAGTTGTTCACTGGGTGTGCTGGCTCTGGGGCCTTCCAGAAGGTGCAGGCCAAGGTCAGCCACTGCCTGCGTTTTGCCCAGGGCCACCTGGCATGAGCTACAAAGCAATCTTCAGATGGCTGCTACTTGTGCTGGACTTGGAGGTGCCCAGGCAAGGCCAAGCTATGAACCATGGCCAGCTGTTGCTAGTGCCCAGCCTGGAACCACTTAATGAGGGGTACAGGGCATGTGGAGGCCAGATGATGCTTATTTGAGACATTTTAGAAAAATCTGAAGCATGGGCCAAAACAGTTCGTTTGTATGGGAAAACCACTACAAACAGTTTGGGTGGTCTGAAAGTTAGGTGGGGCAGAGCCTTAGGGAGTCACCAGGGCAAGGTAAACAATGTTAGCCAGATTGATGAAGTCTCAGATATGGTGCCCGCCTGCCAGCACTATGGGGAGAGGACTCATCAAAGGAACAATGACCTCTGCCAGCACTTCTGTCTGGGAGCTGCCCACCAGCTCTCACCTTGATGCCAAACAATTCAGTTCCTCCCCATATGTCCCTGTTGCCTTTCAAGCTGCTATCCCAGTGCTGGAGCTCACGGGGAATGAGTCTGAGTAAGTCTGTGCATGGGCCCTTGAAGAGGAACTACCTGGGACTTCAGAAACCCTCTGTCTCCCTCAGCCTCAATCCCCACTGGTTTTTATGGCCAGAAGTTATGAGGACTTCTCTTCCTAGCCCTGGATCCTGGGCTGTGGGGCCTGGTATAGGGCTGAGGCCCCTTTCTCCTCACTTCTCAGGGTATCTCAGCAGCCAAGATAACCCTCCCAATTTTTATCTGCCACACATGGGTGTGGGACCAGCCCATTCCAGATCTCTGCCCCTCCTACCAGTCTCAGTGTGGCTTCTTCTTTAATTCCCTGGTTGTCGGACTTCCATTCAGCCTGCTTTCAGGTGGTTCTGAATGATACTTGTTCTGTAGTTGTAATTTTGATGTGGATGTGGGAGGAGGTAAGTACCATGTTTACCTACGCCACCATCTTGGCCAGAGGTCTGTACTGATCAATTTTTGATGTGAAACTGTATTGTTGAACCTCTGGAATAACAACTTATTAAATAATGATATGCATGTTTATAAACTCACATTTCTAAATTATAAATATTTATTAATATGAATAAAATTCAGTTTATTAAGAATGGCATTCTGATTTTCTGTATCTTTGCCTGCTTTGTTCTGCCTGTTCTCTGAACTTCTTAGAGAGACATGTTCAAGTCCCCAAGGATATTTCCACTCTGCTGTCCATCTCACCTTGTCCCCAGTGGTAACCTGCCACAGTGGGGCAGGACAGGCACATGAGCCAGTAGTCCCAGCTGTGTCATCTTGTCAGATTCCTAAGGCACGGCGGGCAGCACAGGCAGTGTCTCCCCTTCCGGACTGCCCCTCCTGCCAGTCTCCCAACATGCTTTGCACCTACCAACTAAGCCATCCTGCCCTGGGCGTTGCTGTGAATATATTTATTCATTTCCTGATTTCTGTTGTTTTCTGATTTTTTTTTTATTATCAAGGCAGTATTGGTAGCACGGAGAAGTTGGAAAACCAGGAAATGGAGAAGAATTACATCTGAGCCTGGCACTGAAGCAACAGATGAGATCAGAAAGGAAGAGGCAGACATTCGTTTCAAGTTTAGAGGGGCAGCCCACACCATCTTCAGGAGGACCAGATCTGCCCTGGGCCTCAGGATAAAGGGAACTCGGGAAGCAGGAACCACGGAGTCCTGGGTGGAGAGAGCTCAGGGGCAGGAGGGTACGGGTGCTGTTGCCCCTGGCAAACCTCCACAGGTGGGACCACTCACTGCATCTTCAAGGTAAAGTGAGCTTTTGACAGCAAGAAAAGACAAAGATAAAAATAACAAAAACCACCCAGATACGAGTCTTCCTTCAGCATCTCCTGGTCTGGCTTCACATGCAGAAAAGGAAGCTGCCTCCTTCCTGGCTGTTTTCTGATTGGGACTCAAACATCCTCTCTCCTGGACAAAGTCGTCCCAAATGGATGTGGGAGGAGGACTTTGCAGCAAGGACTTTGCTGAGCCCTCTCCACAGCTGGTTTTCTGCTCGGGGATGCCTGTCTGTGGTCTCTGTCCTATCAGGACACCTCCAAAACAGGAGGGTGGCTGGTGCCAGTCCAACAGCTGGTGTGTGGTCACCACTGGGAAGAAGCAGTTGATGACTCCCTGGGGGTGCAGATTGATGAAGGTTGAGGCCCCACAGGCCCCCCAGGGAGGTGAATCCATGCTCCACTTGGCAGTCCTCTGACAACCAAGTCAGGGCGCCCCACCCAGCTCCTGCAGATGCCTGGAGTCTGCAGCAGCAACTTTCTGGGCAGAAGAACACAGTGCCCACTCAAAGAATGTCACAATAGGGGAGCCTATGTACAGCTGGGTTCCGCACCAGCCTCCCAGACGGCCCAAGCCAGACTGAGCCCATGTGGTGCTGGGAGACTGGCCGGCCAAAGCCCCCCCGCAGGCAGCTCCCATCCTGCTGGGCACATCCAACTGCTCAGTGTCCCTGCCACCTCATATCCAAACACCTGACACCTCTGTTTCCCCAGCTCCTCCCTCATCCCACAACCAACCCCAGCAGTTACCACTGACCCCACCACAAAGCACATCCCCAACCTCAGCTGCTGCTGCCCTGCCAGCCCCGTGGTCCCCAGGGCCATTTAGAGGGACTCCAGCCTTGCCTCGCCTTGTTCCCCCACCTCCTTGCGGCACCCCGACAACACTTGCCTCATTCCCTGTCAGGCCTCTGCCCGAAGCTCCCTGCCCACACTGATCTTGCCCAAGGAACCCTTACTCAGCATGTCATCTTTTGGGTGAGACCTTCCCTACATCTGTTAGCATGGAGTTCCTCGCATTCACGCCTGTGTTCACTCAGTTTCCCCTCGATTCAGGAGATACCGAAGCAGGTCAGAAAGCCTGTGTCTGCTGCTTGGAAATAAATGGCTGCAGAAACCCATGGGAGTGCATAACCAGGTATGAAACAAGCCAGCAACCTCGCAACACTGCGCAGGTGTTCCCTGAGTGAACCTCTCACCTGCAACAACGGGGCACACTGCTGCCAGGACTGTGCTGACCCCACCTGGGCAGCACCTGGCTCAGGTGCTGTTTGGGGTGGTGGGAGGACAGGCTGGGAAGGGGTATGGGATGGGGTTCCAGAGGACGGAGGACGTGCCCTTACTAATTGCAGCCCAGGCCCCACCCAACCTGCAGGCTGCAGCGCCCCCTGGTGTCCACCCAGCTCAGGGGCACTCACAAGCCCTGGCGGCTCTTGGTGCCCAGGAGCAGCACCAGCCCTCTCAGAGCTGGGTAGGCTCATCTGTGAGACCCCCACCTGTGTCCTCCCGTCCCTCACGTCTAACCCACACACCCTCTATCCCCCCAACACACACATACACTTGACCACAGTCTCCTGCCCCAGACCTCCTGGCTCCTACCAAAGCCTCTCCTTATAGAAGGAAAACAAGACACCATGAACAAGATTCCAAGGTTACTTTGCTATTAGGAAATCTGTTAATAAAATTCAGTATATGAACAAATCAAAGGAGAAAAATCATATGGTTTCTCTCCATCGTTGCAGAAAAAGCCTTGACAAAAGCCTAATGTCCATTTCTGATAAACACATTAAAAGTAAGAAAAATAGGAATTGATAGATATTGTCTCAACATAACAAAATATATATGCCTTTTCCTAAACCCATCCCTCACTGAACGAGGAACTGCAGTGCCGTTTCCCCTGGCATCAGGAGCAAGGCAAGCCCACCTGCTGTCTCCACTGCCACTCCTCACTGTCCAGAGGCATCGGCCACTGAGTCAGACCCGGGGAACCGGTTAGGATCATAAAACTGGAAAAGGAGCGAAACCGTCTATTTGCAGAGGCTGCATGCTGTACCTGAGACCTCTACAAAAGTGCTGTCCTGTTAAACTCGTGACGATGGAAACATCCCATATCCTCCATGCCCCCACCAGTCACATGCAGCTGCTGAGTGTTAAAAATGGGGCTGAGTGCCTTTCTGATCTGCCACCTGTGGTGGAA
The DNA here is from genome assembly GCA_004027735.1 of Carollia perspicillata. Classification (NCBI taxonomy): domain Eukaryota; kingdom Metazoa; phylum Chordata; class Mammalia; order Chiroptera; family Phyllostomidae; genus Carollia; species Carollia perspicillata. Next base: position 10,384 of record PVKM010051476.1, read on the forward strand.
CTGCCTCCAAGATGCCGATTTTCATGACAACCCTTATGGGGAAGACCACCACTCTCAAGGTTGAACCCCTGGATACA
>PVKM010051477.1:0-10467 GCA_004027735.1 Carollia perspicillata
TAACAAAGCTGATCGTTTTCACTTCCCTTTGTAATATATAAAATTCTATCCAAAGTACCTTTAAGAAGCATGTTTTGGTTTAATTTCTGAGACAACTAATTAAGACAGTTCTGCTATAGACAGAAGAAAGTTCCTTTTAACTAATACCCCTTGTGCTGCCTTGGAGGTGGCCGTTAGCATCTGGAATGGAAGGGTGTTGGAGAGTCAGAGGCCACAGGCGGGGCCCTGGGAGGGACGGGCGCCTGAGACTGCCCCCTGGAGTCGTGCTAGCAGTAGAGCCGTGGGAAGCCCAGGCTGTGAAAGAAAAGATTTACCTTACACGTGTATTATTTATTTTAGTGTTTAGTGGGAGCTTAAATTTGATGGGGATTTAATGATGTGTAAACTATTAAGAGGAAAAAAGAAAGCTTGGGGCTAAGAACAGAGATTTTAAAGGGGCAGGCGGTAAAATAAAAGGCAGAGCGAGAGGAAAGCTTGTTCTAGCTGTCCTTGAAGAGTTATTGAAACAGTGCCTGCGGGCATTGGGTGTATATTTCCGCATTTCAGGAAGGGATGGAGGGCGAGGCTTTACTCAGAAAGCCAAGTCACTGGGTCCTGCCTACCATGCTCATGCGTTGTGGTATGGAATTCTCACTAGAGTATGAGCTAGGCACGAAGTTTGAGAAACACTCTGGCAGACCCTAGGGATTTCTTCAGCTCTCTAAGCTGAGAAGTTATCAAAAGCCATCTGGGACACAGAAATTAACATGACCCATCACAAAGGTACCGGCATTTGTGGTGCTCTTATTGGAGAATGTCGTATTGCCAGGATTGATTCAGACGCTCTGGCTGACTGGAAGGGCATTGTTTCCTGTCTCTCTGCTACACATGCTTCCTGCCATGTACTGAGAATTGCAGGCATTTGCCCTGGCTGGTGTGGCTCGGGGGGGATTGAGCACTGGCCTGCGAACCGAAAGGTTGCCGGTTCAATTCCACCAGGGCACACGCCTAGGGTGTGGGCCAGGTCCCCCCTGTTGGGGGTGTGCAAGAGGCAATAATTGCTGTTTCTCTCAAACGTCAATGTTTCTCTCCCTCTCTTTCTCGTTCCCTTCCCCTTTCTCTGAAAATAAATGTAAAAAATCTTAAGAAAAGAATTGCAAGTATAAGAAATGTAGTCAAATGGGATATTCATGTATGGATTGGTTCACTGAGATTGGTTCAGGAATGGCCACAGCCATACCCAAGCACTGTCCCAGGGTTTTCCGAACTCTGTCATTTTCTTCCATCTTCTGGCAGCCTTTCGCTGTGACTAAGAACAAAAGTGGCCACCAGCTGTGCTCAGCTTCTACCCTACCAGCCTAGAAACCTCAGTAAAAAGAACACTTCTTTCTCCAACCGTTCCAACAGAAATTCCAAAGCTGACTTTCATTCCCAAAAGTCCTTCCCATGTTGTGAAGAGAAGAAACATTTTTCCGAAAACACCAACACAGAGTAGAGGGCTGTCATTACTGGTTAGGTCTGGGTCTTTTTGACCCACTTGGGGAACCTAGAGCCGGGCTGAGCACTCCTGAGTACAGGGACTGGGAGTGGGGGAGGGAAATCGGGATGCTGTTAACATTAGAAGAGGAAAGGGGTGCCGGACAGCCAGAAACAATAAAGAGTCCACTGTCTCTCTCCCCAAAGCTGCTGAGTGGCAGAGGACTGTCCTTCAGCCAAGAGGTCAGTACCAGCTGGGCTCCTCAGCGAACGCGTCCAGGGTGGAAGCCTAACCCCTCTCCACATTGCTCTGTTTTGCCAGATACCTGTTTCCCAAGTTTGCACTGTGCTGGACCGAGTTCGTAGACATGAAGGTCCGTGTGCCCTGTGAAACCATCGAATACATTGAAGCCAACTACGGTAAGACCTGGAAGATTCCCGTGAAGACGTGGGACTGGAAGCGCTCTCCCCCCAACGTGCAGCCCAATGGAATCTGGCCTGTCTCCGAGTGGGACGAGGTCATCCAGTTATACTGAGACAGTGGGCCGACACGGTAGAGTCCCCCCCGCCTGAAAAACTGGTGGCTAGGTGTTTAACAAGATATATATCTATTTGTCAAATGTAAGTAGGAGCCAAAGAAAAATGACAAGTCGGAAGACACAGAAATAGAGTTCTAACTCCTAAACCAACTGACTTAATCCTCTCATTTACCATTTATTAGGGCGTCTCCATGTGCCAGGTACAGTGCTAGGTACCACGGAGAGCAGAGACGGAGGCCTGCCTCTTTTTCTCCCTCCCTTTGGTAAGCACCCCCCTTTTCCTTGGAGGGAGATATGCGTACTCTTTAAAGAGCTCATATAATATGGCGTGTTCTCTAAGTGCTTTCAAAATGTGAGATGATGTTTGGACTGGAAGATGGGCTCACCACAGGAGGTTAAGGACGGACACACTAGTTGAAAAGAATGAGCCCTTCCTGGTCTCTGTGTTGAAGCTTGCACGTTAGAGCTCCTTTTCAGGTTGTGGCATCTGAGTTAGTAGTCAAGCGATCAGACTTCAGGTGGCATCAGGAAAAGATGCTGCCAGGTTCATGGTGTAAGCCTCCTGCTGGGGAACTGACTGAAAGCACAGGGCCGCATCCTGTAAGAGTAAGAGCGCATGTCGGGCCTTGTCAGAGATACCCACATTTTCATACACTTTCTATTTTCATGTGTGAAGTGAAAGGAGAGCTTATGTTTGTGTGATGCTGAGATTTCTAGCCATCGTGAGGATATTTTCCCTGACTTCTGATGGCACTTGCTGACAGATCACTCAAGTGAGACCATGCTACCAGGCATGATTTTGAAAGGGTTGTCACTGCACAAAACTCGCTTTCCTTATTTCACTCTCAGCCATCTGTTCGGTAGAAATACGAGCTATTCGTGGACATTCAGTATATATTCTGATTTAGAGTCCTTGTACTCTTCAGTTAAATGGTATGTAAGCCTACCTGTCCCTTCTCTCTTCTAAAAGTATATCACGTCTCCAAAATGAAGATAAATGGAAAACCTTGTAACTATTCCCCACCCCAGCTCATAGTGTTGGTTGGTTTTGGTGGTTTTATCTGTTGAATATCAATGGGACAAGAACTCAGACTTCCCTACTTTACCTCCACTCTGAAACCCTGATTTCCTCTTCCTCCACAGAATACAGCCCTGAGTAGGCTGGGATGGCTGTGTCTTCCCATCACCTCATGAGTCACTTTAATTACATATTCCAAGTGAGGAGTAAAGGCATGTGCAGGCACAATAAACACCTCCACCTTCTTTTTCCCTTTTGGTTCAGGAAAGGAAGCCTAGGCTCCTTAGGACTACCTTCTGAACCAGATTGGCAGATTTTTCTCTACCCTCTTTCTTCATAGTAATTAAGAAATAAAAGTCAGATTTTCCTGGCAAAAATAATAAAAATAAATATAAAAATAGAGAATAATGGGAGTGTCAGAAATGGAAACCAGAAGGTCTGAGGGGATGGGCTTACGGGGTTTCCTTAAAACAATTGGGGAAGGTAACCTACAAGCACCCCACTCCAAATTTTAAAAACAATGAAAACTTTTTTTAAATTTTTATTTTAAAGATGGGGGAAGAGAGGGAGTAAGAGGGAGAGGATCATTGATGTGCAAGAGAAACATCAATCTATTGACTCTTGAGGGCCCCCAACTAGGGATTGAACCTGCAACCCAGGCATGTGCCCTGACTGGGAATTGAACCAGCGATCTTCCCATTTGCATGACAATGCCTAACCCACTGAACCACAGTCGGGACATATTGAAAACTTTTTTTTCTTTAATATTTATTTATTTATTTGTCTTTTAGAGGGGAAGGGAAGGAGAGAGGGAGAGAAATATCAATGTATGGCTGCCTCTCGTGGGTCCCGTGCTGGGAACCAGCCTGCAACCCAGGCATGTGCCCCAACTGGGAATCGAACCACGATCCTTTGGTTCACAGGCCCATGCTCAATCCACTGAGCCACACCAGCCAGGGCGAAAACTTTTTTAATAAATGATAAATAACCAGTGACTTTCCTCTCTCACTATGAGCTTTCAGTGTTATCATCATTGGGTCTTTTCATAAATAACATAAGTAGGATTTTAGGGGCCTTTATGGGTTACCAGTAAATTTGTCCCCAGATGACTGGCCATTGTAATCAGCTTTCTCTTTGTTAGAAAATCAGCCCATAGAAATCATACCCAAATCCTAAGTTTTATAACCTAATTTTATTTTTCATGGTTGAAAAAATACATCAGGTAATAAAATAACAGTGTTGCTAGGCAGACTCCATCATGCTTAGCAAGGACCCTGTGCTTGTACTCAGCATCCCCACGTGCACACACTCTGTGTTTCTGCCTGTTCTAAAACGGGGCTCCCACCGTTCGGTAGGGAATCTCACCTACCCTGTCGAGGTTACTTCTCTTTTATCTGGCTCTGGAGTCCAAAGTCTTGAAATATTCAAAATCGGAGACATCCTGCTGAAGTGACAGAGGTTCCAGTCCTCCCCTAAATAGACCACTGGCCGTTGGAACACCTTTCCCGACTGCCTTCGGGTTTCACAGGCCTTAGCTCTTGGGTCCTACCCTGACTTTGGGGAATGAAAGCCTCTCCCCAGACTCTGAGGGCCAGGCTTGCCTCTGACACAGATGCAGCCTTACTTCATCCTGTGCTGCTTAGCAGCTCACCTCCGCTGCATGCCCAGAGAGAGACCTTGGGTCAGGTGGATTTACCACCAGCACCGAATCAGGTTCATTTCATTGTCTGTCCCGCTGGATGACTATATCAGCAAAATAAAGGATAATTGAAAGTTCTCATTTTCACCTTCTTCCCCCAAATTTGTGCTTCTGTCCTAACTAGGCAAGAATCAACAGAGCACGTGATGCTATTTTAAGCTGCTCCGAATCAGAGGGAGATTCTAATCATAGTGCATAAGTCAGCCAGACCAATTCAGTGGTAATAATAGCTTTTGTACAGGACCAGTCAAATGAAGGGAAATATAAATTTTTCTAAGGCAAAATCTCTGCTTCCATATTCTCAGAACTCGCTCAGAATGTGCCCCCCGCCCCGCCCCACCTTGCGATCCCCTGGCCCAACCCAATGCAGAGATGGTGCAGGAACACATTACAGCCAAGCAGCTATCTACTTAGCAGTGGCTCTCACAGTGACATTGGCAGGGAGCATTAGGAGAATCATAAGTACTGTATTTTATTCTACAAAACAAGTTTGCTGTTTCATGCACCATGTAAAAAAAGTGACAAGATTTTGTAGCCTTCTGATAATTCATTCAGAGCGCGGGGAATATTTCATGTGTTCGTTAAATGAAAATTATATGTAGCTATGTATGAGTCCCTTCCACATCACAACCAGAAAAACATGTATGTGAATTTTCTGAACAAAGTGATATTTTAAACTTGAGTAAATTTTAGTGTGTGCTTACCAGTTTACTATTGGATTTTATCTTCAGGTACAGATAATTTGTGGTACTACTGAAAATACATTTAATGTCATTACTTTGATCAGAATTTGTAATATATAATCCAGTTTGTGATGGTGAATAAAATTTTTCTAATCTCTTGAGATAGTCTGTGTTTATTTTTGAAGTTGACGGTAGAAATAACAGCCACTAACATATACAAGCAATCTGGTAAACTAGTAATCTTGCCAACAGTGCAGCATTTCTAAAATTCAGGTCTAGGAGTGCAAGAGTTCTCAGTGATAACACCGTGCAGCCAAAGACCATCAGGAAGACACCTGTTTTAATCAAAGAAAGTTAAGTTTATTAGCTTGTTGCTGCAAGAGAGAACACCCACTGTCAGGAACCATGACATTTCAGGAAGAAAGATCTATAGAGGGCTTTTATAGGATTTGAACTAAAGTCAGAATTGTGAAGAGTAGCCCTGGTAGAGAGGAAACAACACAGGGTATGAAGTAAAAAGTCCTGGTTTGTCTGAACCCAACAATGTCTAAAAAAATAATTATACACCATGGCCAAGTGGGATTTCTTACAGATATATATGACCTGGTTAAGCATTCAAAAATCAGCATAATCATTCCTGGCTGGTGTGTCTCAGTGGACCAAATGCTGGCCTGTGAATAGAAAGGTCACTGGTTTGATTCCCAGTCAGGAGAGCACATGCCTTGGTTGTAGGCCAGGTCTCTGGATGGGGGTATGTGACTGACTGATGTGTTTCTCACACCTGAATGTTTCTCTCCCTCTCTTTTTCCCTCCCTTCTCCTCTCTCTAAAAACAAAGAAAACTTTTTATAAATTTTTTTAAAATAGTCAACATAATCACCATATTAACAAATGTGAGAGACTGACTGTGTTCCCCCTAAGATTGGTAACAAGGCAAGGAGGTCTGTTTTCACTGCTCTTACTCAATATAATCCTGGGTGTTCTTGCCACTGAAATAAGCAAGAAAAATAAAAGACATACAAATTGGAAGGAAAGGAATAAAACTCTTTATTTTCAGATGATGTTATTGTCTATATTGGTAATAGATAAAACCAAAAAATCTATTATATAAGTAAAAACAAAAACAACCCAAACAAGCCAAAAATCAAAAGAAAAACCTGGAGCATATAAATGAGTTTAGCATGGAGATATATATATACACACACCAGATCAAGATCAACACCAAAAAGTCTGTTTCATTCCTATATAGTAACAGCGACTTGTGAAAACTGAAGTTAAAAGTGCAGTATACTTAGGGTCATTCCAAAGAAAATGAAGTACATTGGCATAAACTTAAAATATATACAGTATCTGTATATGAAAATGCTGATGAAAGAAGTCACAGAAGACCTAAATAAGTAGAGATACATACCATATTCATGGACTGGAAAACAACATAGTAAAGATGTCACTTCTATAGGTTAGCGCAATTCCTATCAAAATTTCAGCAAGATTTTTAGTGGGCATAGGCAAGCTTATTGTAGAATGTATGTGGAAAGGTACAAAGTCCAGAAGAGCTGAAGCAATCTTGACAAGAGTAAAGTAGCAAAAAGATGTGAAATCGGAACACTTAACTTTGTCCTTACATTTCAATAGATGTGTCACCTGACCTTATAAGGTAGGTGTTGTTATCCTTTGATTGGCGTACCAAAAAGCTGCAATTTAGAGGTAACACAGGTCTTAAACCCTGTCTTCTGACTTGAAATGAAGTGGCTAATCTGCCAATTCTAGTTAACTGTTGATTGAAAAAACATTTTTTAAATTAAAACTTGAGATCCACCTCTTAAACTACAAGTGAGAAGAATCACTTTACCCAATATTAAGGCTTACTCTATATGCCTGTAGTACTTGTTATGGGCTGCACTTTGCCCGCTCCTCCAAATTCTTATATTGACGTCCCAATCCTCACTACCTCAGAATGTGACCATATTTGGAAATAAGGCCTTTAAAGAGGTAATTAAAGGTAAAAAGAGGTCATTTGGGGGTGGGGGGCTAATCCAAGATGCTGGTGTCCCTGTAAGAAGAGATTAAGGTACAGACAAGCACAGAGGGAAGACCATGTGAGGACTCAGGGAAAAGATAGCCATCTACAAGTCACGGGGAGGGGCTCTCGGGAGAAACCAGCCCTGCCAACACCTTGATCTTAGGTCACCAGTTCGATTCCCAGTCAGGGCACGTGCCTGGGTTGGGGGCCAGCTCCCCAGCTGGGGGCATGAAAGAGACAACCACACATTGATGTTTCTCTCCCTCTGTTCTTCCCTACCCCCACTCAGAAAATAAACAAATAAAATCTTTTTTTTAAGTGAGCAGAGGAACTGAGTAGACATTTTTTTGCGAAGAAGATATTCAAATGGCCAAGATGTACATGGAAAGGTGGTCATCACTAATCATCAGGAAAATGCAAGTCCAAACCTCAGTGAAATATCTCACACCTGTTAAAATGGCTATTATTGAAAAGACAAAAAATAACAATTGCTGCTGAGGATGTGAAGGAAAGGAAACCTTTTTACACTGTGGGAATATGAATTGGTACAGAACTGTAGAAAATAGTATGGAGATTCCTCAAAAAATTAGAGCTACCATGAGGTTCAGTAAGCCCACTTATGGATATATGGCTAAAGAAAATGAAATCACTGTCCCAAAGAGATGTAAATACCCTATGTCCATTGCAGCTTCGTTTACAATAACCAAGGCATGGACATCACCTAAGTGTCTATCAGCAGGTGAATGGATAAGATTGGTATATGTATAGAATGGAATACTATTCAGCCATGAGAAAGAAGAAAATCCTGCCATTCGCAACAACATGGATGGACCTTGACAGCATTATGTTAAGGGAAATAAGTCAGAGAAAGACAAATACTGTATGATCTTACTGGAAGAAAGGGGTTACCATTTTCTCAGTGGTATAAGGAGTGACCATGTAGCCAGCGCCCCCAGGTCGCTCAGCCTGTGCCTCAGCTTTGCCCCATCGCAGCTGCGGTTTTTGGCATATCACAACCACGGTGAGGTAACACTGCACACCTATTAGAATGGCTAACATTTTAAATAATCGTCACAGCACATGCTGTAGCTGTTTCTTTTATGCTTTTCTTTTTGAATATGTACTAGCTGCCATTGCTTGTACTATGATTTTATTAGGGAGTGCCCTTAAACAGTTTCCCAACTGTTGTTTTCTTTTTACATTTTATTTATTTATTTTTAGAGAAAGGGGAAAGAAGGGAAAAAGAGAGGGAGAGAAACATCAATGTGCAAGAGATACATTGATCAGTTTCCTCTTGCACACCCCCTACTGGGGACCTGGCCCACAACCCAGGTATGTGCCCTGACTGGAATTAAACTGGCAACCTTTCAGTTCATGGGTCGGCACTGAGTCCACTGAGCCATACCAGCCAGGGTTTATAATGTATAAACCCTGTTTATATATATAATATATATAATATACATGTATAGGTATTATAATATATGTAATATATAATATATGTAATATACGTGTATTGTAATGTGTAATATGTAATATGTAATGTATTGCAGTATATAATATATATTGATAATGTATAACGCTATCATAATAATCAAAAAGAATAATCTTGTCTCAATTTTTGGAACACGGATTTTTAGTTTTTTTGTTTGTCTCCTTTCTTACCTTCAATTCTTCATCAATTTGCTCTATAAATTTAATAACCCTCTTTAAGCTTTATTTACTCAATATTCTTTTGTGTTCTTTGTGGATGACTTTTTCACGATTAGATTTGTCAGCAAAATCCCTTCAGCAGCTGGTGTCATCATTCTTCGATGTCTGTAACTGTTGATTTCCTATTCATCACCATATTTTTCATCTAAAGCTTTAAAATTCAAACTGTATTTCTCGAGTTTCAATAATGTGGAAGATATTTTCTAGCAAATACTGTGGGAAAGGTAGTTGGGGGACTAGTTCCCTGAAAATGTATTACCACCAAGTGTCCCTCAGGTGTCGTAGAAAAATGGCAGTGTCGTAGTTGGGGTGTGTGTGAGTTTGTCTTGGAGACTAAACGGTATAATCCTCTGATCCAGCCTGATCCTGCTGAGCAGAAAGACCGAAGGGTGGCTTCAAGGGAACGGCTTCGCTTTGAGGACACTGTCCTCTCCTCATATCCAGCCAGTCATAATTTTCTAGGAGCTTTTCTCCCCCCATGTCTTAGTGGGAGAAGAGAATATCTATGGAAAGGCTGTACAATTCAAGGATTCCATGATGCTGGAAGTGACCTCTGCCTGGCCTGGCCAGTGCAGCAGCCATTAGCCACACATGATTATGGAGACCTTGAAATGTGGCTGGTGTAACTGAGTTACTGACTGTTTACTATATTTTTAATTAGTTTAAATTAAATAGCATCATGCAGTAGGTAGTACGTTAGACAGCACAGCGGGTTTGATGGGACCAGCAAGGGTTTTGGATTTACAGAAATGTGGACTCAAATCCAGGGGCGGCAACTTCCTAGTTTGGTGATCTTGGGCTATTTATTTAACTTCTGAGTTCCAATTGTTTTCAATGAATGGGGTCTAAGTTAATATCTACCTTTAAAGGTTATTGTAGGAATTGTAGAAAATCTACAGTATCAGGTACATGCAGGGTGGATAGTAGATGCTCAATACATGATAGCTATTGTTAATATTATCTTGTGTGTATTTCTGCCTCTGGTATAAATCCTGTGAATTTGTATTTTCCTGATAATCCCAAGTAGTAATTTTTCTGAGAGATGAAGTACTTCAGAGCCCTCCGGCTGAGGGCCCTGCCTTGAGGACTGGTGATCAGAAGTGACCTGTCCTCAAGGGCACCAGTGCAAGGACTGACTGTTCTTCAGGGAGCTAGACGCGAGATTAAAACATAACACTTAACAGAACTGAGTCTCGAAGACCAGGCTTAGGTAAGCAGACCAAAGGTCCCAGACTGTGTAGACGGCAGCCTGAGCACCTGAGACTGAAAAAAACTCCAGGAAGCAGGGTGGGGAGAGGGACAGCTGGATCTTAAGACTTCATGAACAGAAAATTTGAATAA
>PVKM010051478.1:0-10459 GCA_004027735.1 Carollia perspicillata
GGCGCGCGTCCCACCCAGAGCACCGAGCGCTCAGAAGCCCGAGGCGAACGCCGCAACAGCCAGGTGCAGCCGCCGAGAGAGGACACCCCCCCACCCCGTCACCCCCCGCCTACCTTCACATACACGTTTCCAACGAGGTGGTCCCCGAGGTTGTCACAGACGTTCATCTCCTCCACCTCCCCGTACTTCTCCTCCATCTCTGTGAAAACCTCCTGGAAGAGCAATGGTGTTCACCAGTCACAGCGCGGTAAAGACGCGAGACCAGCCGAACACAACTCACTGCAAGTATTTCCAGCAACGGAGCGGAGTTTCAGTTCCCTCCAGACTGACGCCAACAGCAATGTCTCACCTCAAAGAACTCATCATAGTGCTCCTGCATCTCAACATCACTCACGGCACCTGCGAACGACAGAGACCTTGCTGGTTAGGGCCAGGCTGGGCCCGAGGGGGCGCTGTGCTCACACCAGCCTGCCGCAGCGACACACCCGGGGCTGTCTAGAGTGCCCTGTGGGACCGCGCGCACAGCCGGCCATTACAAGTGCCACAGCGCGGCGAGACCTCCCAACGCCCACGACAGTCCCCGCGCTGGCCATTAAAACCACAAGTTTTAATCAGCATCCAAGGGCATTTTCAGAAAGTACGAGGAAAAAGTTGACTCTCAAAAATTTCTGAAAAACTTTTAAAACTTAAAAAATAGAGGCCGAGTAATCACATTTCCCCCCTTTATTAGGTTAAAATGAAAGCTGAAATGAATCAGGGTGAATAATTAAAAGCTTATGTTCCCGACTCATTTCTTCACAGGTTATCAAGACACATGGAACGCCGTGAAATTCTCCCTAATGCGATCAAAGCCCAAGTGACCATGAACACCCAGCAGAGTAGTTACCAAGTTTATTTACAGTATTTTGAATGCCCTCTGAATAAAGGGAAAGTCACAATACTTTGTCGAAGAAAGCAATTTTACTTTCTATTTTCCTCATTTTTTCTTCTCTGTAACTCACAGGCATTAAGTGAAATCATGTCCGTTCTGTGGGAGGACTTGCAGATTTAAACTCTATCTCCATTATCACCTCTTTTACCCAAATTTAGAGTTCTTCTGGCCTAAACCCGAGAAGTCAAAAAGCAGGCATGGCAGCACACTGACTTCCCAACAGCTGCACCAGGAGCCAGGAAGGCAGAGAACCCCCCCTCCCCCGAGACTCACTGAGGGCCCTGAGCTGCCGTGCGGGGCTCTCTGTCCCGACCTTGGCCTTTCGGCAGTTCCGTCTTGAAAACCTTTTTACTTTCAAGGACAAGAACTTTATAATCTTTGGATTCTGAGAGTGCCTTCAGTTCGCCTCCTAGTGCTTAACCTCCCTGCATGTTAGTTTTTTTGCATTTACGGAATCCAATTCACCCTGGAACCCAAACCCACCGAACACAGGCAGAAACCACCCTTGACGGCCCGTTCCACTGGGAGGCTGTCAGGAATAGTCTCCTCCCCGAGTAGAGGCCAAGCTCCAACCAGGGTTAGGCAGACAAGCCCATGCCGAAGGGCAGGCCGTAGTGTTTAAATTCATGCCCTTCCCACATGAGAAAAGGAGAACAGAAGAAAAAAAGTCTCTACACGCTCAAGGTTTGGGCAGTCCGGCAGAGGTTCTAACACCCGCGGTGTCAGGACATTCCTGCTCTGTTCTAAGAACATGGAATATTGTATTTCGTCAACTTCTGGACAGGTGTACTTGAAAATGCTTGAAAGCGGGCATGTTTTGTCTCCCATACTTAAAATTTTTGAATCAATCAAAATGAACTGAAAGGCAGAAATGAGCGATTAAAAACTAACCTGCTAAAAAATAATTTACACGACTCAATATACTTCAAGTCATACAATCTGAAAAACACCCAGTTTTCTTACAGAAACATTCTTAAACTGGGATTCTTCATTAAGTTTAACACAAGCACAGAAAACCCATGTTTCTACGAATGAAAGGGTATATTCAAAAGAATTACTTTCAGGAAAACTGATGAACCCAAATGGTTGCAATTTTATTGGATGGGTCTGATGCCAAATATTTCAGATTTACCAACTTAATTTTCTTTTTAAATTGCAGTCAGAATTACATTTGATTTGTACAGTCTGGACCCAGAACCGGAACATTTGTACAGCTAAACTTATTCTGTAGCGCACACAGAACAAGAGCACTACAGATCTCAAAGACACCGAGGAAACTAACACAGCGTTCTTTTGCTAATAAAGAACCCACAGTCCCCAAATAAACAAGCAGGGCAAAGAGTTATGAATGTTGTTATTCCGTTATCTACTTTTCATTTGTTTAATTTTAATTAAGTTCATATATAAACATTTTCCTCCATCTAATCGAGCTTACTCCTTAAAAAACAGAGGAACCAAATGAAAACCAGGTACTTTAATCCAAGGGGCTACTGAGTCAATCCTGTCACCATCAGATTTGGGGAAAGACTTCACCACCACCAGGTCAGCGTAGCAACTAAAAGCACTTAGTGTCTGGGCAGGAAAACCCACCCTGCAGACCCGGGCACTCCTGTGTGTTACCGGGAGACCTCCAGTGTGGGGCTGCGAAGAGGTGGTGGCTGCTGGGCCCTTCCCCCCAGTGCGGGTCACCCGTAAACAGAGGGGCTCTGGGCCAAGGCTGCACTGGATTTAGGCCTGTGCTACCAGGTCACCTTTGACAGCGTCTCCTGTTCATGTTTATACCTTTCAAACCAACTGGTGAATGAGAAGCACCTGCCCTGTGGCTCAAACCCCTTGGTTGTAACAGAAGTCCAGAATGTTCATCCTAATTTATCCGCAAATGACTATGTTGACTCTACAGCTTGACAGTCTTATTTCAATTTCAGTTTTCGTTTTTTGAGCTATCCAATGATACTAGTACCTTGTTCTCCACCCCTCAGTAAATACAATATTCATAATTTAAATGTATACCAATACAAGAAGAAACAGATAACATCTACTAAATGCCCAGGTTAGATCCATTTCCCCACCAAGCACCCCGTATTTTCCGAATGCAGTGAATCAATTCCTGGAGTTGGGAGGCAGCTACACAAAGTACTCTGGCTACAGACTGAGTGAGCGCAGGGCTGGTGCTGCGAGAGACTCGAGGACTCTCACTTGGGAAACATTCTCAGAACAGGGTTCTCACAATTAAAGCACGAGCTCCAGAACGGAGGTTAAGGGGAAAGAAGTCTAATAAGAAATGAAATCTGAAAAGTAATTCCGGGACAGTTTTTTCAAGTGAGAGAGACCTTCAAGGACTGTCGCTCTCGGGGGAAGAGCTCAGCTCCACACTTCGCTCCGCGGCTACTCTCCCCGGGGGCACCGTCAAGGTACGGGGGCAGCGGCAGCCCCCGGCGGCTGTAAGGGTGCTCCCGCGGCCACCACTTTCCTTCTTAGGTCAGTGGGCAGGGGCTCAGATCTCTGACAAAAGCTTCCGCGGGGCAGCGGGACAAACGCCCCCGGCACTGCCAGCGGAGGCGGTCCTTGACACTAGAGCGGCAGACCAGGTGGGGTGGACGCTGAGCTCTGACACGCAAGCCCAGGGAACCGGGGAAGGAACTTGTATGAACTTACAGCGCAAACCGTCAGCAGACTGGGAAGAGTTTTGAGGGTTACGGTAAATGTTCAAGAGGGCAATGGTCTGAAATACAAAACGCAACAACTTTATATTATGGAAAATTAAATGTAAACACTTAACCGGTTTCCTGTGGCGATCGATCGTTTCAGTCAAGACTCCGTGCTGAAAAAAAGCAAGTTATTTCTCTAGAGGCAGAGCTGCTCTCTTAGTGGACGGCGGTCTCGGAGCACCCTAGCACTGCCGTGCAGAGATCCCATGATATGCCGGTATTGTATTTCCGTTCACAGAGCGCACACAGTCTCCATTCCAACCTTCCGAGCCAGGGAGGAGTGCAAGTGACTTCGGCAAGCTACCACCAAAACATTCTTAGAAAAACTTTTAATGGACAACTGAGAAAGAAAAAGTGCCCATATGAACCGATGACACAATTACTGTATTAGAGAAATACAATAATTACATATCATGAAATCTCCATTTCCTAGAGGAAAAATCATAATGTTGAAATAAAACCCACGCTTATTGGGCAACTTACCTTAATGATTCCTAAATATTCCTAAGAGTATTAACTTTACAGAAAGAACTTGATAAATGCCAGGGGTTCAGTCACTGTAAAAACCAATGACCGGCTGATAATGTTCAAATGTCACACGGACAGATCCCTCATTAACAAACGTCAATCAAGGGAAGAGACCTGGCCAGCGACCTTTCCTAGGACAGCCTCCTGAACGCGGCCAAATATCAAGTTCTTGCTGTACACGCCAAGGACTTCCGCCACCTTGTCCTGTTTGCAACAGCTCTATGTCAGCAGCTCAGAAGCCAACATTGTGTCTCAATTAAGAGTGGGCTCTTTAACACCATTGTTTTAAAAAAATTTCTCCAACTGTGGGACTTACAGTGTGAGCCGTCAGCCGTCTGTGCACTGTTTTGGGGATTACGATAGATGTTTTGAATCAAGATGGTCTGCGGGGAAAAAAAAATAAAAAGGGGAATTCTACTGGCTGCTGTGCATACACTAGACAATTGCAAAGAGACAACTTGCTTGCAAATGGCTCAATGCTTCTTTGCTTCCCACAAGTCAGACAATTGTCTTCTTAAGAGAACACCCAAACCATCATATTATGAAAACAGAGTTTGAGCAGTGACTTAGCTCGAGTCAGCCAGCAACCAATAAGAAACTGTAATCATCACCTTGAGTAGTCCCACATTGTGTTTTAATGCATGATAAATAGAACATTTGCGTTTTCCTATACTTTAAGCTGGAGACACTAAGATGTTGAAAAATGTACATTATAATCATATCCCCGTACAAAATTCTTAAAAACAAGCAAACAACCAAACGCATAATCCAACTATGTGCGGTCCACCCAGTCCTCTGGTCTTGCAGGAAACAGGCACAGCAAATGGCTTTCCTGACTCTCAGGGGCACCTATCAGATTTACATTTTCTTGGTGGGATCTCTGTTTACATAATACAATAGTTTAAAACATTTGCTCTTTTCCGATCCTTCTTTTAAGGGGAAAAAATCCTTTTAGCCCTTCTGCTTTAAACTGGATCAGGCAGACTTGAAACCTTACATTGTACCGTTCTTCTTAAAATCAAGTTGTCTGAAAAAACAAACCATGTTTAAGTTAGTAGACTAATATATAACACGAATCTTAATGTCCACATCACTGTAAGAAGCATAAAAAGAAACCCACACTGAATTATGCTAAGTATTTACAAGCTGAACCAATAAAACACATGATCTGGAAAAATAAACGTTCAGTTTCAGCAACACGTACCCAAAGCAGTTAAGTGGTCTCACAGAACCAACCAGGTGCAGTCCTAGCTACCTTTAAAGGGGAGGGGTTGCGTAAACACCCCCTGCAAAGGTCTGCGGCTGCCGCTGGGAAAACCCCCGCAGAGAACTCCAACAGCGGGCTGCGCAAGGGCAGCACACAGACCCTCCGCCCGGGGCCTGGCACCTTCCCGGAGCCGTGGAGCACTGCCCTGAGCCAACTCGTCTCGGGCCTCGGATGTATCCCAAAGCTGACTTACTGTTTCCAACTGGAATTAACCAGTGACACTCCGATAGGAAGCTATACTGAGCCTGATTATTCACCAGATAAATGCCTTTTAGGTTTCGCCCAGGCAACCTGGCAGTGCTGGCTGTTTCGTGAAAGAACTGTCACTTAAAGGGGGGCAAGGCAGTTCCATTAAAATCGGGGGTGGTTAAGGTGACCTAACATCAACCAACCAAATCAAAACAAGGCGTTCAAGTTAACACACACAACCTACCCCACACACTTTAATGGCATCATTGCCTTGTGTTGATCCCAAGTGCTCAAACTGACTTGACATCAACATTTCAGGTAATCGGTGATTCAGAAAGAAAACAAACCAGGTGTCTCTGGGAAGAGAAAACTGTAACGGGGCACTTGTTCTTCCAGCCCAACACTTAATACATTGGTGAGTGACCCTCCGAGATCGAAGAACTCAGTGGACCCCTAAGGTGCTTGGTAACTGCCCGATCTGCGGCCGCCAGTTGAGTGGCGAGATTTAGTTACAGACCAAAGCACTTAAAAACCAGAACAGAAAATTTAAAGCAAATTTTCCAATATTCTGAGACTTGAGACATGTTCAAAGCTGTTAAAACATAGATTTTTATTATACTAACCACTTGGTAATCAGGAATAATGAGGGAAGGGACGCTATCACCCCCCCCCTTTTAAAAACAAATTAAACTGTGGGGTTTACTATGGGCTTAAATTAGAAAATACTAAAGTCTCTTTCCTACACCAACTGGCTGCCTTCCCTAAACGCTCAGACACGTGAAGAGACAGATGTCAACTCCGAGCAGAGTCTGGCAGCGTCCGGGGCAGACACCGCAGGTGCCCAGCGGTGGAGAGGCTGCACGTTCAGACTTCCAGGGCGCTCAAAAGGAGCTCAGCGGCCCTCAGTCTGCAAAGACTGCAGCAGAGTTCTTCAAATTCCAAATGTCCTAGCACACATGGGCGTAAGTTTTCTGTTAGCGTTAGAGGTGCTTTCTCCCTTTATTACAACAGTGAGCACTTACAGGGTACAAACTCTGGCCTCTTCTTCAATTAACCAAAAATATAAAAAATCGTGATTCTTGACTAAACCAAATCAAAGCAGACCTAAACCCAAGGTAACAGGCATCTCTCAATTTGAATACTGAATAGACTGGCTACAAATAACGGATGTGAATGCCCATCTTCCAATGTTAAGTTTCATCTTCAATGTTTTATGCCATGATGTAACTTGCTATCTCCTTGACTAGGGGTCTGAGGGAGGGGACACACCCTGCGGGACCGGAGAACTGAGTGCAGGGCATGATGGGTCTGCTGGCAGTCACTCCGCCTCTCCTGGAGGGGAGGGTGGTTCAGTCCACACCTACGGCTTGGAGAGCGAAGAGCAGAAAGCCCACTCTGAGTCTCCCATGCCCGGAAGAGGCGAAGTCAAGGCGGGCACATCTGTGAGAGGGCAGGGAGGGTGGCAAGGCAGCAAGGACCAGTCACTGTCGGCACGCACACACTAGAACTTGTCTTAGCTGTTTCTCAGCGGTAAAAACAGTGAGTGGTGCTCTCAGACCTTCCACTGGGGTGGCTCACCAGCCTCCTCCTCACTGCCACAAAAGAACACACTCAGTATGAATGCAAATGGAAAATAAACCAACCAGATAAATAAAGGCCCCACTTATATATGGACATTGTTAACTGGCTCTGTAAAATATATCGAGTTCTGAAAATTTATGTGAAAAAAGAAAATACAGAAAAAATAAAAACAAACCTGGCTAAAGGTTGGTTTATTGTGCAACCGAGAGCATCTGTCTCCATGACGACATGCCCCAATTTTGAAATAAAATGAACAGTTGACTCTGTAAGGGAAAATAAGAACGAATTATTTTGCTGGGAAGACACCAAACATGAGAATACATCATCAACATGATACGTGCTATCAGACGACTTTGCAGAAATACAGGCGCGTTGCTTCTTGACTGGCAGCAGATACCCCGCCCCTTCCCGGCAATATCTCAGGGCCCCCTGGCTCTGGATCCGCCCCTGTGAAAGGTTTCAATGAAGAGCGCTCACACCCGATCCCTCGTTATTCAAATCCCTCCAGTTTCGACTTCCGCTTTATTGTTTTCTTGTAAGTGAAGTATTAGTCTAAAACTAAACTGAACTTAAAACATATCTGTTCTTCCGTCTTCCATGATCATGATTTCTCTTCAAGACACCAACACAGTATAGTGAGGGCCAAGATCCTACCCTGCTACTAGCTGCCTGGGCTTGGGCAAGTCACCCCACTGCCCAGGGTCTTAAGAGCCATCCATAAAGTAAGGAAAATGCCAACCAGGCACTGTTCCGAGAATCAGCTGTCACGTAGGCATGCGTCACACACAGTGCTCATTCAATGCAATCATTATCTAAATAAAACAGAAAACAAAGTCCAGGGTCTCTCACCATGAGACCAGACCAATAGGAAATTTCCACAAACAGGTCGGTCTGAAGTAAATAATTCTTCTGGTTTCAATATATTAGAAACAAACTATCAGGGAACTCAACCTGCACCTCTGCCCCTACTGCAAAGCCCTCCCTTAATGCTGGTCGAATACTGGACGACCCCAATGGAATCCCAACTAGCAATCCAGCCAGTGTGACAGCAGTGCCATGTGGCTTAGCAGACCTGTGGTGAACCATGAAATCTTACTAGATGAGGCCCATTCAAAGATTTGCAGAGACCGGAAGGTTACCCTGTAGATTCATTTTTTTAGCAAGCGCCACATTTAGACAGCCAACCCAGAGTAAAGACAGAAGGACCTCAATGAACTCTGACAGGCCACTGATTTGTTATTAGGCAGCAATAAAGCTGGGAAAGTCTGACTTACCAGGGAAGGAAAATGGTCCCACTACTATACATGTCTGCAAACTAACCGTGTAGGTCTTACTTTAGATGACCTAACTTGAGTATACAACCTTTTAGCTTCAGAGTCCCCTGAAAATGAAGAGCTGATCTGAAAAAAAAATCTCAGAATGGGCAAAACCCTGTCCGAACAACCAACATCCAACTATCCCACAATCAGAACAATCCTCGTTCCTGTACTTCCAGAGATGGCTTTCATTTGCTGACGTCCAGTTTAACCACCCCACCCCGTCTCTCCGAAATGAGAACAGGAATAACTTAGATTAATCAACCAAGTTTCCTGAATTAAAACCATGGCTTTTACAACGCAGCTCGGAGAGGTGGTTATTGCAGTAACACTGTGTAGTAAGAGTTTTGTAGAGTAACAGTGAAGACACCAGAGATAGTTTTTTTAAACCACAACAAGGAAATAAAAAGCATCAGACAGAAGTCATGGCCCATACTAATATAAGCCAAAGAGTGAAATTAATGATGTGTGTTCTTATCCTGCACTCACAAAAGCCTTTTTCCAGCAGGGCTGGTCCATTCAGTCAATTACATTTAAAGGCAAGTTCCCCACGTTACTCCTCTGTGAGCCAGAAGCACTCGGGGTGCACATCTCTCCCACAGCATTTAACATTTTTTGATGCCTTTTACTTTAATTATCCTTTACATGCATGCGCCCCCTCTTTGAGAACAAGATCCAAATTTTATCCATCTTTGAGTCTCCAGAGATTGTATTTGGGTTGACAGCCAAGTGACTATGACTGATGATTCTGTCTTGTGATTTTTTTTTGGTTAGGAAAAAATATAACCCCCTCTTCCAGACAACACAGAAGATTCTATCATGTGTAACAGAAGACATTTTTACAAGATGTATCCTGGAAAATAGAAACAGTTTAAACAGTTTGAAAAAAGCGGTATTATGACGAACTTTGAAGTTTACCATTAAAATCATACATTCACGTAAGCCTTATATAGCCTTGAAAAATCCCAAATAGTAATTACTTATTAAAAGAGCAGATTAAGCCAGACGTTTATTCTTTCGGTTTTCAAAACAAGAATTATTCTCTGAACGTCTGAAGACATTTTTAGTCTAAATTTCAACACGTACAAAGGTGGCACTTAAAGCCAGAATTTTTAACTTTTAACCTAACGATTAGGGAAGGCATTTAACCTTAAAAATGGGGGGACACCTCACCTTTTTTCTTATTTTGGAACTGAGTCTTCAAGCATTTTAAAACCTGAACAATTAGGACCCTACGTTATCTGACGATAAACACCAGCGAGATGTGTACTAGAGAGCTCTCCCGACACATCAGAGACTGAAAGTTGGGGGGAATTGTTTAACACTGACAACTTCAGTGCGACTCGAGACGGCTTCCCAAAGCCGCGCCGGCCCAGCGGGCCGCAGAGAAGCGCCGCGCGGGTAAGGCCGCGCCGCCCGGGCGGAAGGCCGCTGCCAGCCCGCGCTCCCACAGCCGGCCCGCCCGCCCCAGCGTCCACGAGGCGGCGGCGCGCGGCTCCCGAGGCCGGAAAGACCGACGCGCCCCTCCCCCACCCGCCCAGGCCGCTCGCCGCCGCTCGGGGCCCGCCACCGTGCCCGCCCGCCTCCCCAGCCCGGAGCCCCGGCGGGCGGGTCTTACTCACTTGTCTTTCTCGGTGCCGAAGATGGAGGCCAAGTACTCCGCCATTTCCCACCCGCAGGCGCCGACACTGCTGCCGACACGGCCGACCCTGCCCGACGCCCGCGGGAGACGTCACCCGGACGCGACGACGCTCGCCCCGCCCCCATGGCGTGGGGTTGCTGCCCTATCGAGTGAAATGCAGCCCGCGCCTGGGCGGAGCTTGGGGCACGCGGGAGGCACTAGCTTCTGGGCCCCCGATTTCGCGTGCTGCTCGCTGGCGCCTCCTGCCGGCGTGTTTCGACCCCTGCGTCCCCAACCTTAACCGCGGCCTGGGGAAGC
>PVKM010051479.1:0-10458 GCA_004027735.1 Carollia perspicillata
GACTATTTGCTGGTCTCTAATAAAATTGTTTTTGAGGATTTGACTCCTCTGAACTCCAGATCTTTATAGACAAATCTATGTTTTACATCTTCCTTTTTATGTCAGTTAGGCATCTCAGCTTTATAAATATATGTACACACACACACACTCTTCCACCTCTTTTCAGACTTGTTTCTTTCTTAGTCTTCCATGTATTATTGTTATTAGAAAAAGTTGCTCAAAACCAATAAAACAAAATAAAAACATCCCCCCAAAAAAACCCATGATGAGACTTACTTTTTTCTCTCTCATTCATCCCTCCCTTTAACACACACACACACACACACACACACAATCAGGAAGCTGTTTTGATTTTTACTCTAAAATATGTTTCAAGTTCTGTTTACTTTTCTCCATGTCCTGCTATCTTAGTTTAAGCTAATATCATTCTTTTTCACCTGGACTTTTGTGTAGGTTTCTAATTTCTATATTTCTCTAATTCCCCACAACAAGAGAGAATACATTTGAAAAGCAAAAGTTATATCACATTATTCCCCTGATTTAAATTCTTTCATGATTTTCTATTGTACTAAAGATAAAATATAACCCCTTACAAGGAATGATCTGCAAAGTTTTTTTTTTTGTGATCAGAGACCTCATATATCAATCTTTCTCTCTCTCCTTCCCTTCCCCTTTCTATAAGTCAAATAAATAAAATATTTAAAAAATGTTTGTTGCAACTAAAACTAACATAACTCCAGTTCTGATTGGGATGTAATTTATCTATTATATTTTTAAAAATACTCTTTTTCAGTTACAGTTTACACTTAACATTATTTTGTGTTAGTTTCAGGTGTACAGCATGATGGTAGACAATCATATAGTTTACAAATAGTTCCCCCCAGTATTTCCAGTATCCACCTGGCACCATACATAGTTATTAGAATATTACTGATTGTATTGCCTATCCCCAGGACTTTCCATCCCCCAGGACTATTTTCATCCCCAGGACTATTTTGTAACTACAATTTTGTACTTCTTAACTGCCTCGCATGTAATTTAGGGTGTTGTTCTCAGTGGCATATGGAGGTGGGGAGACAGTAGGAGGAGTCCATTCTGGAAGGAAGGAGTGCTTTATTAGTGACATTATTTATAATTCCTGGACATTTAATCATAACAAACAGGGTGGATTTCTAGTGAGTTTTACTATTGCTTAAAATCCTTTATAAAAACTGCGCCCCATTATTGCCTGAACCATGATGGGAATGGCTCCCAAGGGACTTGCCTCTACTTGATATGCTAAAAGAGTACATATATATGTAAATTATATATATATGTACATCTCTATACATATATGTGTATATGAAAAGACCAGAGCTTTCCTTCTTCAGTAACAAGGACAGATTAGATAGCATAATATCGAGAGAAAGTGAAAGACTCCGAAAGTGGGTGTCAATTAAGTTGATAATAAGCAATAAAAAGCCCCAGGGCAGAGACACAATAATAATTTCTAACAAAAATCAATAGCAAGCTGAAAGTTAAGACAATTTACAACACAAATGTCTATTAAAAACACCATTAAACAAAGAAAAAAATCAAGTCATAAATTTCCAACTAACCTAATGAAACATTAAGTAATGACTTGCTTTATGAGAATATACTGTGACTTTTGAAAATGAACTTGTACTTAAATGGTCAGTTTATGCCATCAATGTGTATAAAAAATAGTCTCCAAAGTAGAATTAACACTGATAAAATGTCTCCCATATTACATAACACTTACACTAGAAAATAAATAGCACCTTTCAAAGTTACTTTATCATTCTCTGAAAAGAACAGTTCAATATTCTTCCCCTCAATCTCTAATACGCATGGTCAGAGGGATAAACCTGATTGTTTTGAGTGGCATAGTGTACAAGAAGTAAAGATACTTAAATCACTCTAAGGGCTTATGAACAAGAACATGAACATCTACACACTTAGGTTAGACTTCTTATTCAGGAAGTGATAAAAATTATGCTGAAGTTACTTCCCCTCTGTATCCTTAACCTTTCTCTCTGCTCTACACTTTATCAGTTTGAATGTTGCTAACATTTATAGAAATTCATTTTTGAGATTTAATATCAGCATTTAATGATGACAATATCTTCCTGTTGTTGAATTATCCAATACATTTTAACAGTTTCAAAATATTAATTCAGCTCTATCATGTTTTAGATATCATTTTACTTTATTTGTACTTTGCTGAGCATAAAACCTCTCTATATTTAAAAAAAAATGCAATAGAAAGTATTAATATAAATTAGATACATGTGTTTAAAAGGAGTCTGTATCAGTCAAATACCAGCAAACATGTTCAAGAAATTTGGCTTCAGGAATAAATTTTAAATCAGAGAAATCTAACTTAATGTCTGTTTATATTTTTTCATGTCTTTACCCTAAGTCACATAATTAGGTTTTTATTTATTTTTACTGTGGTAGGAACACTTAACTTGAGAGCTATCATCTTATAAAGTTTTAAACTGTGTAATGCAGTGCTGTTCTCCAGAGGCACATTTTTGGACAGCAGATCTCTGCAACTTAACATGTTCTGTAAGTGGAGCTTTGTAACCCCTGAGAATAGCAAATCCCTGTTTTCCCCTCGCTCACCCCTGGCAACCACCATTCTACTCTCTGCTTCCGTGTGCTTGACTACTTTAGACACCTCATGTAAGTGGAATCATGCAGTATTTGTTCTTTTGTGACTACCTCAAGGTGAATATGGGTTGTCATACATGGGCAGGATTTTCTCCTTTGTTAAGGCTGACTAATATTCCATTGCATCAATATGCCACATTAAAAAAAAAACTATTCACCTATCAGTGGGCATTTAGGTTGTTTCTACATTTTCATTATTGTGTATAATGCTATGATGTACATGAGAGTGAAAGTATTTCTTCTAAATCCTGATTTCAATGCTTTTGGATAAAGAACCAGGAATATTATTGCTGGATTTTATTGTATTTCTATTTTTAATTTTTTAAAGAACCCCTATACTGTTTTTCATAGTAACTGCATTATTTTGCATTCTTACCAACAATGCACAAAAGTTTCAGTTTCTCTACCTCCTTGCCAACACTTATCTGTTATTTTCTTTTATAATAGTCATCTTAAAAGGTGTGAGGCATTTCCTTGCACTTTTATTTGCATTTCCCTAGTGATTATTTATGTTGAACATCTTTTCATGTACTTGTTGGTCATTTGCATGTCTCCTTTGGAGAAATGTCTATTCAGTTCTTTTGCCCATTTTTAAATTGAGCTATTTGCTTTTTGATTATTGAGTTGAATTAGTTTCTTATATACTTTTGATATTATTAGACATATGGCTTATAAATATTTTCTTTCATTCAGTAGGTTGCTTTTCTCACTCTGTTAATTGCTTCCATTGCTCGGTACACGCTTCTTAGTTCGATATAATCCCACTTGTCTAGTTTGCTCTTGTTGCCTGTGCTTTTGGTGTTAGATCTAATCATTCATTGCCAAAAACAATGTCATGATACATTCCCTTATGCTTTCTTCTAGGAGTTTTATGGTTTCAGTTCTTACATTTAAGTCTTATTGAATAAATTGTTGTGAGTGGTATAAGATAGGGGTCCAGTTTCCTTCTTTCACCTGTGGATATTTTTCCCAGCACCATTTATTAAAGAAACCATCCTTTCACCATTGTGCTTTCTTGGCAGCCTATTGAAGATCAGTTGAACACATGCAGTGGCTTTATTTTGGACAGTCTTCTGTTTCACTGGTTTGTATGTCTGTTTTAATTGCTACAGGTTCATAATATATTTTGAATCAGGATGTGTGACACCCTGAGTTTTGTGTTTTCTTAAAGATGTTTTGTTATTCAGAGTTCTTTGTGATTCCTTATGAATTTTAGGGTTGTTTTTCTATTTCTGTAAAAATATACTATTGGGATGTTGATAAGGATGGCCTTGAGTCCTTATTGTTTTGAGTAGTGTGAAGATTTTAACAATATTAATTCTTCCTATCTATGAATATGGGCTTCTTTGCATTTGTTTGTGTATTCTTTAATTTCTTCCATCAATGCTCTGTAGTTTTTAATTGCACAAGTTTCACCACTGTAATCAAGTGTATTCTTAATGACTTTATCTGTTTAGATGCTATTTAAATGGGATTATTTTCTTAATTTCCTTTTTATAGCTTGCTATTAGTGTATAGAAATGCAACTAATTTTTATATGTTGATTTTTTATTTTGTAGCTTTATTGAGTTTGTTAGGTCCAACAGGTTTTTTGTTTGTTTGTTTGTTTTGTTCTTGTGCAGTCTTGAGGGTTTTGTGCATACAAGCTCAGGTCATCTGCAAATGCAGGTAACCTTACTTCTTTTCTTCTGATTTGAGTACCTGTTATTTATTTACTTATTCACTCATTTCTTTATTTAACTTTTTTTGTCTAATTGCTCTCTCTAGGAATTTCAGTACTATTTTGAGAATGCTAGAGTGGATATCCTCAAAAGCCCAGGAGCAGATGGCAGTTGAAGAGGAATTGACAACAATGCTTTCCAATCTTAAAAAAAAATGAAGAGCAAGGGAACATTTCCAAATTTATTTTGTGAGACCAAAATTGCTCTGATACCAAAGCTGGATGAAGACACTACAAGGAAACTAAAGGACAAAATCCCTGATGAACTTAAATTCAAAAACCCTCCCCACAATACTAGGAAACTGAATTTAACAGCACATTAAAAGGATCATACACCTGGACCAAGTGTGATTGATTTCTGGAATGCAAGGATGTTTCAATACACAAATTAATGTGATATATTACATTAACAGAATGAAAGGGAAAAAACATGATCATCTCTATAAATGCTGAAAAAGTATTTGACAAAATTTAACACATTTTCAAATAATGAATACTCTGAACAAACTAGGAAGAGAAGAAAATCACCCAATGTAATAAAAGCCAGCTAATATCGTACTCAACAGTGAAAAGTTGAAAGCTGTTACTTTAAGATGAGTGGGATTTTATTTTATTATTTTATTTATAATCTTTTATATTTTCTATTTCCCATTACCATTTAGTCCCCTTGTATCCCCCTCCCCTCAGCAATCAACACACTGTTGCCCATGTCCATGAGTCCTTTTTCCCCTCTGGCAATTCAACAGGAGGATTATTAAATCAGGACAAAGTCATCTCCCACAAATGTAATGTCTTTCCATCTTAACTAAGCACTTTTCATGCATTGTGACTGTAATTTGCAGTTTGGTGTGCGACTGCAAAACTAGCTCAGCTTTCTTTGTTCTTCACAATTTCATGGGCAGAAGATTCATTCTTGCCATAGATCTTAGTAACCTCATTTTTCTTTCCTAATTAATGGAGAACTTTCACCTTTTCACTTAAAGATACACTTTATGGTTTCTTTTTAGCATATCCCAATTGTCAGCATCACTGCTCTTGCCCTGTGGTCTGTTATTAAGTAAAATAACAGTGACTTGAAAACAGGCAGTGCAATACCAGGACAGTGACTCCGAAAACAAACAGCTGCTAATTGGCCAAGGGGTAGGAACATCTACAGTGTGGAGGTGCTGGGCTGGAAAAAGGGATGATTCAGCTCACTGTGGGACAGAGCATGACTCCTGCCATTTTAACATGCTTACTCAGAACAGTGTGCAATTTAAAACTTATACACTGTTTACTTCTGGAATTTTTTTTGTTCAAGTTTTTTGAACTGTGGTTGACCACAGGTAACTGAAATCATGTAAAACAAAACTGCGGAAAGTGAAACCTCAGATAAAGGGGTGACGACCATATTTTAACTACCAGATAAAGGTGGCGTAACTACGATCTTTTTTGTTTGTTTGTTTCTGTAAGAAGGTTTTGTTTGTTTGTTTGTTTAAATATTCACTGTGAGAGCCAGGGCAAGCTCTTAGAAGAAAACTTACAAGGGGGAGCCTACCTGGGACTAGGTCCCCCCTGGGGTTTTTGACTCTCCATCTTCTCCACACTGAGCCTCCAGCGATTCGTCAGTTACAGTTCAGGTTTTCCTTCCCTGGCACTGAATCCTGGGGAGGTTTCAGCTTACAGGTGTCTGCTCAGGTTAAGTTGTGATTCTCTTTACTTTTGTGTTGGGCTCTCCAACTTTGCATCTTGCAGCGTTATGGTCTAAATGTTTGTGGCACCCAGTATTCATAGGCTGAAAATCCATCTAATGCCTAGATTGATGGTGTTGGAAAATGTGGCCTTTGGGAGGTGATTGTGCCATGTGGCCCTCACAAAGGAGATTCATGCCCTTATTGAAGAGGCCCGGGAGAGGTTTCTGGCCCCTCCCAGCACTGTAGGACGCGGAGAGCTCAGCAGTCGGCTACACTGGCCTTCTGGGAATTGAGCCACGCCAGCAGCCTGATCTTGCACTTTTAGACTCCAGCACTGCAAAAGATGTTTTTTTTTTTTGTCATTTATAAGCCATCCGGTTTGTGGTATTTTGTTATAGCAGCACGATTAGACTGAGACAAGTGGTGTGCCCAGTGACCATATGTCACTGACAGATCAAGAATAGTTGGAACTTTTTCAGTTCAGCCTTTCACTTGTTAGGACACATCGGTAACTTAAACTTTTTACACGTTGGAACAGAAACCTTAACTCTGGCTTGATTTTTTTTAAACAGCAAATTCTGTCCTTAAAAACATCTTATTAGAATAATCATACACTGAGCATATTTAATCTATATTATTTGCCTTTGTTTTACATATAGATCACTAAATTTCTGGCTAGGAAAATTGTTTTTAAGTATATGAGAAATCATCTGCTTAATACCAAGATAATTTTTCTACTTATTACAATCAGTTATTTCAGTTTTAAGTAATACAATGATGGATTGAAATTTCTAATTATTATAGACTTTTAAAAATTTTAAGTCTCATGAAGTGCCATTAAATATAAATCGTCTAGACACTTAAACATCAGTCATGTAAGTCACTTAAGATGCTATTTAGTACCCAATCTATTTTAAACAACATTAAATCTTATTAACATTCCCGGTACGTACTTTTAGTATTAACTATTATGGTTATTTGTGAGATACCCTGTCAACATAACATGATTAGAGGACAGACAGCTCATGACAATCTTGTACCAAGTATTTCTCAGGTCGTATATATTGCAAGTCTTGTAAGAGAAAGATAAAATATGGAAATTGACAGCCAACTACCTAAAATTAATTAATATTTAGAAGAAAAATTATATTTAGAATCTGGCATTGAAAGATTAGTAATAGATGGCTTCATATGGAAAATAAATCATGTAATTACAGGGATATTTTTATTTTATAGTTTTGAAAATTATATTATTCATAGGATATATTCATTGTTACTGATTGCATGATTGTACAGATTACATGAATGTATGGCCTTCTGATAGATTATAAGTTTGTAAAGTTGTGTGCAGGTTTAATAATATTTTTACATTCCTCATAATACTCCTAATTGCAAATTCAAGGCCTGCTTTTCAGTTCTCTGCAGTGAACTTTGTATTTCTCTGCAGTGCTTGACAATTTTAACAATCCTATGACCTTAGCATTCTTTGTCCTCTGGACCACATCACTTTCTAGGCTAGATTGTTCAAATTTCTCTAGAAATGTCTTAGCTTTGGTTTTCTCTTTCTTTTTCCTCTGTGTTATTTTCTGGGCCAATTTTACCTGCTTCTGTTACTTAGATTATTAGATAGTCTCTGACAAGAAAAATAATAGATCGCATTTATTAAGTGTTTTCATGGGTCAGGAAATTAATTTTCACTCTTTCATTTAATTTTCATCAGACCCAATGGTATAGGTTCTCTTATTGTTGCCATTTCACAATTAAGGAAAATAAGAGGTTAAGTTGCATGCTTAAAGTCACGAAAGTTAATTATGTTAAGAGTTAGGTGACAAATGTACGTTGCCAGACTAGATTCTGAGCTGCTAAGCAGTTGGCTAAATTACTTTCTAGTTATGTAAATAATATCTTTGCAATTCCTTGATTTCTCCTGACCCATGTTCCAACTGTTTATTATAAATATCCATTTGAAATATTTTTTAGACAAAGCAAACTCTACCCTTGAAGAGTGAACATCTCCTACAGTTTTGTTATGTTTCCTGCTCATTTAATGTAAGCATGAATCATTCGGTTGTCCAAGCTAAGAACCTCACAAGTAACTCATTCAGTTTTTTATCCACCCCAGGTAAATGCTCTTTAAGTTCTCTTAGTTCTACTTCAGAAATACTCTTGACGTGATGTGTCTTCTTACCCACATAGACTATCATTGTTCCTTTCTTAACTTGAATATCATGATAGTTTTATCTTCAAATTCAACCTGAATTATTTAGGTAGAATTATTTTTGTGGAAATATAGATTTAAATTTATTTTAAATATAAATCCTTCATTGCTTCCTTTTATTTACATAATAAACTTCATTCTTTTTTCAGATGAAATCTGGTGTGTTCAGGGTGGTATGGCCGTAGACATTCCAAACTTTAAAAAAAATTTTTTTAATTTATTTTAGAAAGACAAAAAGGGAGGGAAAGAGAGAGAGGGAGAGAAACATTGATGTGTTAGAAATATATCAATAGGTTACTTCTCACATGCCCCCACCTGGGGACCTGGCCCACAACTCAGGCATGTGCCCTGACTGGGATGTGAACTGGTGACCTCTTGGTCTATAGGCCCATGCTCAGCCTACTGAGCTATACCAGCCAGAGCTAAATTCCAACCTTTTAATGAAAATATTCAGAGCTCTAATATCTCCTTTAGACTTGCCTCTTGTAAATTCCGCCCCCCTACAATCCATTTCCAAGAACCTGATCTTCTGCATCCCAAAGAATTCTAACACTCTAATGAGTATGTAATGCTCTCTTGTTCCTCTGGGCCTTGCTCATGTTGTCTCTCTGACTGAATTATTATTTCCTTTCTTTCAGTCTTGTAGAACGTACTTATCCTCAAGGCATAGCTCAGATTATATCTTCTCTCTGAGGGCTTTATGCTACCAACTCTCACTCCTACATCTTGAATAGAATCCATTACTCTTACCTTGAGGCTCCAAAGTCTCTTTGTAGTCATCCTTCCTGGAGAAAGCATTACAATATATTTCAGTTGTTTATTTGTGCTTTAAGGCATGGCTGTGTTCTCCCTTGACATTTAAAAAGGTTTCCTGTAATCAGTTTTCTCTTTTAATCCTCAACATGAATGCAAAAAGGTCAATATAAGGTAAGGAACAAAAATTGTCTTCTATAAATTGTACACAAAAAAATGTATGTTTTTCTTTGTAATTTATTTTCTTATGCTTATTAAGCATAGAAAATTCAGGAATATTACAGTATTATAATGGTAACAGAACACAAACAGAATTAAACTCATTTAAACATCTGTTCAACTTTATTTGTATTCCAAATGTTTGCATTTGGCCACAATAGTAATAACTACAGACATCAGGTTTAATTCAATGAAGTTTTCTAACCCTGTTTATACAAATAAAAATAGTTTTATTATTCACATACAGTCTATGACATGGGCAGTTCCACATCCAGTCCCTTGCTAATTTTCCTTTGACATGAGTCAATTGATTAATAATTATCACATAGAGTTTCTTTGCTTTAGAATTAAATTCACTTACTGGTTATGCTAAGGGTTTTACTTGTTTCAACCATTTGAGGAATAAGGGCTTTGAAATAAAATAGATGCAGGATGTAATTTTAGCTCTACTATTTATTAGTTTTTGATTAAAGACATAGATTTAACTCCTCTGAATCTCAGTTTTGTCTTCCACAATATAGTGTTAAGAATAGCTCTTGGGAAATCTGTTTTGTGTGTTATAAGTGGTGTACATACAGGCCCTGACCCAAGGCAGTGGATTCTCATCGCTGTTGTTGTCACTGACATTACTATAGTGAATACATTGTTCCTGTAGTGTTTCTAAAATTTTTTCATTCTCTGTAATGTCCTCATGAATCCTCCAGAGTGATGGTTTAGGGGAGGATTGTCTTTAGCATTTGATTGAATTGTGTCCGATGTATCAGAATGGAAGTCACATGATGAATGTGTGAGTGGAAATCTCTGCCACTCTGTTGATTTATGCATGTTCTCTTTGAAATATAAGAGCGGCCTTACTAGCAGACATTTTGGAGTTTGAGTCACCTCCTTCTGCTGATTCTCAGTTGACAAGAGATTAATCCTTAGAATGGCAACACCTACTTTATTTTTAAAATATTTATAGAATTTGTGGCTATTGCTTAATTCTTCTATTCCTTTACATTGAATCTTTGCTTTACAATGGGCTTCATAATATCCTTATGACACTTGTGCAAAATATTTTAACACATTATTTATTGCATTTCATCTTTATTGCACATTTGTAGAAAAATTGTCTGAACTATCTATCTTTAAAAATTCTAATGCTTGAAAATAGAATGTGCTTATGGTTCTTAATGTTTAGGATAATTATGTAGTAATAC
>PVKM010051480.1:0-10459 GCA_004027735.1 Carollia perspicillata
CTGTGTCCTAACTCCCTTCCTCTCATTCATTCTACTCCAGCCGTCTCCTGCTTCTCCTCTAGTAAGTCAGGCCCAGTCCCACCTCTGCGCCTTTGCACTGGCTGTGCCTCTGCCTGGTGCACAATCCCCTAAACTCCGAATGGCTCACTGGCTCACTTCCTTTTGGCTTCTGTTGAAATCTCTTCAGTGAAACCGCAACCTCTTCTGTCTACTCCTTTGGCTTTCTGATCACCGTACATTCTACTCCACTGATGACTGCTCTCCTCTCTCACTAGGTCATAACTTCCACCCAGGCACTCATAGCCGTGCCTGGCACACAGTAGCTGCTCAAAAAATTAACTGCTGGATCAGATGTCCCTGAACATCCCTTTGGGTACTTGTAAGCCTGGGAAAGGACACTCAAAACCAAGAGAAGCTGGGACAGGCACCCTACCCTGGCAACCCAGCCCCCATCTGCTTGATTTCCTCCTGTGATGGAAAGCTCACCCCCTCAGTCACACCAATGATCATAGCAACATTCCTGGGTTGAATGTTCACATATTAAGTCAGCACACGATCTGACCTGAGAGTCACCTTCCAGAGGCCCAAACATCCCCCACCCCAAGCCCCAGATCCATTCATGGCCTCCCTGGGGCTCCAGTGCCTATGTCTCCACTCCAGGAGCTGGACGGAGTCCAGGATGGAAGCCTGGTTGGGCCGATAACAGAAGCCACATCCGGGGAGAGCTGTCAGGGGACATCAGAGCAGGGCAGGACCCAGTGAGAGAACTCTAGCCCTCAGGGCATGGGGCTCTAAGAAATGGGGATTCTCTACCCCTCCCAGGTAGGAGCAGAGCTAAGATTTGGATCTGAGTCTGAATAGAACCGCCCCCCACCACCTCGCAACAGGAAAAAGCCTCCCTCCTGTTTCATTCATGGGTCCACAGAAATCTGTGGTGGGCTCCCCAGACCAAAGTCCATGTAGCTAAGAACCAACTGGTATCTTCCCTGCTCCACCACCACCCATGGCTCCCCAGCACCCTCAGGACAAGGACCAGCCCTCCTGTCCTGGCGCTGGAAGCCCTGCCTATCCTGAACCCAGGCCACATGGTCTGCACCTCAAAGGCATTCAGAGGACTTTTTATCCTCTTGTGGGCCTCAAGCACTGAGCTGAGCACTGGAAAAGGAGTCCACAGTCAATTCAAGTTTGCTGACTTCAACCAGATTCCAGCAGGAGATAAGAAACAGGTGGCCTAGATACCCCCACCCCCACCCCCGCAATCCCCACTCAAGACACAGAGAGGACAGGGCATAGAGGGAGCAGGGTACAATTACCTAGCAAGTCAGATTTGCAATAAAGTCTGGGGCAGGAGTGTTGAATATAAGGATAAACTTTATATAAAATATCTCTACATGGCAAAACATTGATGCCTGACCTCATCTCTCCCCTGAGGGCCTCCTCTGCTCTGGCCACACGGCTCTTGTCACGTGCCTCAAACTAGCCAGCAATGACCCACCTCAGGACCCTTGCACACGCTGAGCCCTCTGCCTGGAGCACATTTTCTCAGCTCCTCCTGGACTCTGCTCAAACCTCACCTCCCGGAAAACTGTCCCCACCCCCAACTGGCCCAATCAACCCAGTTTGCCTGTTCCACCTGCTGACACCCAAAATCAGCTAATCCATGCATGTGTTTACTCCTTCACCCTCACCTTCCTGTGTGCAGAGGACACAGGATGAGGTCTCATCGGTCTCTCCTGTGTCCCCAACTCCAGACCCACAGCAGGTGTTCAATAGCTGCTTGTTTACAAGTCCAAGGGCCAGTTCCTCTGCTCCCCATGTCACCCAGACACCCCTTTGCAGATTGGGAAACTGAGGACCCAGAGGGGCACCTGAGGCTTCCTGGACAGGCCCAGTGGTGAACAGCTGCTAAATCAGGTTGAGTTTTGGGGGACCAGATTCCAGTGCCCCCAATTCTACTCCCTGAAATGGGGAAGTTTGACACCTACTGCCCTGGGGGAAAATCACATTCTCTGACCGGTCCCCTCCCCCACAGGAGCAGGCAAGAGAGGAACCCACTGCCCTGGCAGGAACCAAGAGAGCTCAGGGCAGAGGTGACTCAGACTGGGTGGGGCCAGCTGAATCCCCCAGGCAGAAGTGGCCGCACCCCCCAAAACTTGGAGGGGGGGCACCCTGTTTGGGTGAAAGGAACACACCAGGTAAGTAAATACCCACTTTGGGTGGTTAAGGCCTCTTAAAAGAGGTATTGTCTCCAGTACATATGCACATCTGTAGAGACCAGCAGGGCCTCTGGTAAATGCCTGGAGAAGACAACATTAGGGAATGATAAAGTACAAGAGCCCTGGCCAGTGTGGCTCAGTTTGTTGGGCTTCATCGACGAAACAAAAGGTTGCGGGTTCAATTCCCACCAGGGCACATGCCTGGTCGTGGGGTTGGTCCCTTGTTGGAGCACGTTTGAGAGGTAACCAATTCATGTTTCTCTCTCACATCAATGTCTCTTTTCCTCTCTTTCTCCCTACCTTACCCTTTGTCTACATAAACTAAATCTTTAAAATAAATAAATAACAATAATGATACTACTACTACTACTAATGAAATTATAAAATCCTTTAAAAATAATACAGATGTCAAAGATAATTAAAGAATGGACACTCTAGTGCTGGGCACCTCAGGGGGCACAGGGTGGCTGACCTCCCCCCACCCCCCGCCACTCTGAGAAGAGGCCACTGTTATTATCATACTTCACAAGTGGGGAAACTGAGGCCCATAAGGGCGGAACATTCAGGTTTCTGCAACACCAGGGTTCAAAGAGAATCTAAGACCCAAAGGATCCACACTCGTATTGGGGGGTCTACATCCATATGTGGTCTCTCCACCTGCTTCACGCCTCCCTCCTTGGGCAGAGAGGCTCCGGTTGCCCAGGTTTCAGGATACCCGTTGCCCCGCCACCCCCGCCGTTAATCTGAGTATGTAGCCAGAGATAAACCACAGCCCTGTAAACTCAGGACGGGGAGGGGGGTTGATAACTCAGTCGGGGATCCAGCCCTAGCTGTGGGGTGACTACACAGCCTGGGAAAGGAACACTGCGTGTGGATAAAAGCCCTAGGGACACCACAAAGCGGCCGCCTCACCCCAAGCAGTAACAGGCTCACAAAACCCCCGGACGGTCCAGCACCCGAGATTCCAGGGCCGCCGGGGTCCTTAAACCCACAATCGAAGTGCGCCCCCTCCACCGCAGCAAATACCCGGGTGTGCCGGGAATGGAATTTCTCCAAGTAAACACGGGGTAACAATAAGCCTCCCCCCGGCTTCCCGCGTCTAGGGGGTGTCACGGAGGCGGGGCGGGCCCGGGGCTGCAGCTGGGGAGAGCATCCAGAGGAGGACATGTGGAGGGGAGGGAGCCCCGGAGCCTGGGTAGCGGGGGCGCGCCCCGCCCGCCCCGCCGCGCTCACTGCGTCTGGCGCCTGCCCGGAATGACCCCTGCGGTCACCGCCACCTCCTCTGAGCAGCCCTCGTGGTTCTCCAGCGCGACCATAGCTCAAATGTCGCTGTCGCCGCGGCCAGGTGGCAAGGCCTTCTCTGGACCGGGCAGGAAGTGACGGACGCCCAGAGGCGGGCCGGGGCGGGTCTTGGAGGCTGGCCGCGCGGGGCGGGGACTGCCTCCGGGAAGGCGGCCGGACCCCGGTTTGCGGTTGGAGTGGGCACCCAGCCTGCGGGGCACCTAGGGAGAAGCTGAGGTGGAGAGTGGGGGGACGGCGGCCACAAACCTAGGGTGCGGGCATAGCGGGGCACCCAGCCCCGGAGAATGGGAAACCGAGGCTTGGGTAAGAGGGGCGGAAGGGGACGTCCTTTCCCGAGGCAGTGGAAAGATGAAATGGCCCATACTCCTCCTTCAGTCGACGCCCACCGGGCCTTTGCTTCCACCGGCCCCCCTCCCAGTCGTTCATGAACGTGAGGCCACCGGAGCACCAGCTGGGCGCCTCAGTTTACACATCTCTAAAATCAGGACGTCAGCGCCACCCCTTTTGCCTTTTAGGGCTTATTCATTTAACAGACACGGGGCCACTTCTGGGCTCTGCGGACCCAGCTGTGACCAAGATGGACCCCTGCCTCACCCAGCAGGAGAGAAAAAGGAGTCTCTGGGCAGGGGACTGGCAAGCTGCAAACGCAGGAATAGTGCTCCAGGCAGAGGGAACAGCCAACAACAGCCAGAGTGGCCAGAGCAGCGAGATGAGTCCCAGGGCAGGGAGAACAGAGGTGGAGGGGAGGGGGCAGACCCCTGAGCCTGGTGGCCCTGTGAGAACAGGTCTGGTTTTGGTCCTGAGGGCAATGGGGAGCCACAGGAGGGCTTAGGGTACAGAAGGAAACCTGTTTAGAATCTAGAATCCACCCTTCCGTCTACAAGAAAAGTGGGGACCTGTACCACAGGCATGTAACTAGCCATATCCAGTCTGTGCAAATTGTATGGGACTAGTAACCCAATTATTTTAATAAATAAAGAACAAGGTAGCGAGAGAAAGGAGGAGCAAGAAAAGATCCCGCCCTTTGGTCCTCCAGCCTAGACCAAAAGGTTGCTGGGTTCGATTCCCACTCAGGGCACATGACCGTGTTGGAAGCCAGGTCCCCATTCAGGGGTGTGTGAGAGGCAAATGGTCGATGTTTGACTGATGAACTCTCAGTTCACAGGCCAGTGCTCAATCCACTGACCATGCCAGTCAGGGCTATATAAATAAAATCTTTTTTTTAAAAAAGTTCGCAAAGAACTCTTACCATAGACAAACGTGCTCAGATGCAAAAGAAATCGACGGTGACATGTGTCAGGAGAGAAGACAGAGGCGAAGAGGGGTCCTGGAGCACATAGGTCGCTCTCTGGCTCTGGCCCATGACGCGCCAATTCTAGAGTGCCCAGCCCAGGCCTTGACCTCATGGGGCCTCACTTCCCAGGAACCTAGGCTGCACCTTCTTCACATCCTCCCAGACCCTCTGCCTGTCGGCGAGCTGCTGCGGCTCCTCAGAGCCCCCACCTTGGAGGTCCAGCCGCCTGCTGACTGCTCCCCCAGGCCCATTCGACTCAGCAGCTTCCCCCAAATGGTTCCTCTACCCACATCTGGTGGCCGAGGCTCTCTTTGCCCTAACTTGTCCCTCATTACCACTCCACATGGATTTTTCCCATTCTAATTTTTATTCTGATTTGTCAAGAATAATTCTGAAGGTATAAAAAGGGTGAACAGGAAAATGTTCTCTTCCCCCTGGCTCTTTGTATTTACCCCTGGAGACAGTCGATGTGCTTTGATGCCCATGCATATATATTCATTTCTCCCCTCTTCCTTGTTTTAGCCTTTTTATACAAATGGCAGCGTTTTTCTCTGCTGCATAGTACTCCACAGTACTGCCATCCCAGTACACTGTTCTGTGCCTCTTGGGTGAGTCTCTGGGGGTCCAAGTGGCACAGGTGTCTACATGCCCTATTGTTCTCTTTTAAAAGATTTTGTTTATTTTTAGAGAGAGAGAGGGAGGTAGAAAGAGGAGAAACATCGCCTGACTGGTATAGCTCAGTGGGTTGAGCATGTGCCTGTGAACCAAAGGGTCTCTGGTTCGATCCCCAGTCAGGACACATGCCTGGGTTGTGGGCCAGGTCCCCAGTACGGGGGGGGCGGTGTGAGAGGCAGCCACACACTGATGTTTCTCTCCCTCTGTTTCTCCTCCCCTTCCCCGTCTCTAAAAAATAAATAAATAAAGTCCTTAAAAAGAAAGAGGAGAAACATCAAGAAGAAACGCAAGAGAAAAACAGCAATTGGTTGCCTCTCGTATGTGCTCTCATATGTGCCCCGACTGAGGGAGGACAAAACCTGCAACCCAGACATGTGCCCCTATGGGTCCCTGACTAGGAGTCAAATCCTCCGCCTTTCCCTTCGAGGGAGGGGACAACACCCAACCAACTGAGCCACACCTGTCACCTTCTAACAGCCAGACCCCAGAAGCAGTGAGTCTGTATCCCTTGGTCAGGGGGGTCCTTCCACAGCAGCCCCCACACAGCCTGCCCCACCCCAGCTCCGGCCCAGCCCCTCCTCCAGTCCATCTCTTCCAGTGCTCTCACCCTGACCGTTCAGTGGGGCAGGGAGATGGAGAGAAGGCTGCTGTGCAGGACCGGGCACAGGCAGGGGAAGGAGTGGCAAGTGGCTGCAGGAGGGGCAGGAAGGAGGGGACAAGGGGGGGAATCAGGTATAAATGCTAGGTGGCTGCTGTGTGCGAGCAGAGGCACAGCTGAGTCCAGTGGCTTCAGATCCAGTGGCTTCCAGCCTGCACCCCTCTCGGCTCTGTGAGTACATCCCCAGCAGGTGGCCAGGACAGAGATCTCCACCGCAATCCCGGAGGGCAACCAGTAAGAAGAGGATCACAAAGCCATGTGCGACTTTGCCAAGTCTGGACCCAATGTGTCCTGGTGGGCACTGGCCAACGCATCTGGCTGTCCAGGCTGTGGTACCAACGTCTCAGATGGCCTGGCTCCTGCGTTGTGGCCCGTAGATGCCTGGCTGGTGCCACTCTTCTTTGGTGTGCTCATGCTGCTCGGCTTGACCGGGAACTTGCTTGTCATTTTCATCATCTGTCGCCACAAGCAGATGCGCACGGTGACCAACTTCTACATAGGTGAGC
The DNA here is from genome assembly GCA_004027735.1 of Carollia perspicillata. Taxonomy (NCBI): domain Eukaryota; kingdom Metazoa; phylum Chordata; class Mammalia; order Chiroptera; family Phyllostomidae; genus Carollia; species Carollia perspicillata. Next base: position 6,652 of record PVKM010051480.1, read on the forward strand.
ACCCAGGCACTGCGCGATGCCTGCCTGCTACTCCCAGAGAAGACTCTCTCCCCTGCCCACCTCCAGTCCTTTTCCTGTTGTCCCTGTACCTTAGGTTAGAGGTCGCGAACCCTGGCATTGGAAGGTTCATGGGGGCCAGCCCAGGCTGCCTAGGTAAAAGGGGGGTGGGAGAGTGTGGCTTGGAGAGCTCACCCCTCCCACTCCAGGTAGATGTCTGATTTAAACGTAGTTCTTCTGTCACAGTGTCCAATGAATAGAAGCAGTGGAGGGAGGGACTGCTTGCCCTGCCGGCCCCCAGTTTACAATCCCTGCCACAGTGGCTCGGGTTTGCACACTTGTGTGATGGGGTGGCCTAGCACACAGGTGCGTGCTCAGTCAGTGTTCTCCATTCTATGGTGGATATTGAGGGGGCACCACTGTCTCCAATTTGCAGATGAGTAAACTGAGGTCCAGAGGGGCAGGGTCTCCCAGACCTGCTCCGGCTCTCCCAGACCTGATGGGGTGAGCAGAGCCCCATCAGGTCTGGGAGTTGGAATAGTTGTGAAGCCTGTGTAGGAGGATGTTTGAAATGTAAAAGGGGAAGGCCGGAGGATGTATGGGGTGAGCCTTCCGGAGCCATCCTACTGGTCACTCAGACAAAGAAGAGGGCTAGGGAGCTGGACCAGAAGCACTGGGTGGCTGAGGCCTGGGCCCCACGTCCAGCACCCCCACATTATCTGTCTGCAGCCAACCTGGCAGCCACGGACGTGACCTTCCTGCTGTGCTGTGTGCCGTTCACTGCCCTGCTCTACCTTCTGCCTGCCTGGGTGCTGGGCGACTTCATGTGCAAGTTTGTCAACTACATTCAGCAGGTGAGCTGGGGGCTGGAGGAGAGGAGCTGGGGAACCATGGGGTGTGGTCTGGGTGTGGGTGGGCTGCACGCTCCTTGAAGCAGGGGAGGATGGGGCCCAGCCCCAGCAGGTGGGGGTGGGGTTACAGTTTGATGGGTGGAGCTAGGAGGAAGTGTAGCCTTGAAGGGATGGGGGAGGGGGTGCGGAGAAGTCAGGCAATGGGAAGGGATACAGACAGGCGCCAGGGGTCGGTGATGGGCACAGGGAGGGCTATCCCAGTTTTTGCCCTGCCTGTCCCGAGGATGGCTCTGCCTCTCTTTGTCTCAGCCTCTGGGTCTCAGCTTCTAGGTCTCAGCAGACCCCCAGTGGTCCCCTCAAGCCCCCACCATCCTGGGGTCCTATATAGTATCACTCTTCTTTTGCCCCTTCAATTCTGTGGCATCCGAAGACCCTTCCAGGATACCCCCTGTGTGTGCCCCAGCGGTGAGACATGTGTAGGGGGCAGGCGGTACTCACAATGTGGGCACAGTCGCAGGCCTCAGACGCGCGGGGATGGGGTTGAGGAGGCACGCACCAGCTCCTGGCTCCCCCAGGTCTCGGTGCAGGCCACGTGTGCCACCCTGACTGCCATGAGCGTGGACCGCTGGTATGTGACGGTGTTCCCTCTTCGCGCCCTGCACCGCCGCACGCCCCGCCTGGCGCTGTTTGTCAGCCTGTGCATCTGGGTAGGTGAGTGCAGCGCTGGGGCACACAGGGTGGGGGGACCAATCCTCGTGCCCTGGCCGCCTTCCTACTCACCGCCCCTCTCGGAGCCTCGGTCGTGCATCTGGGAAACGGGGACAATAGCGCTCCCAGCAAAGTACCACTGGGGTCGCAGACCGGGGAGGCACCTGGGAGACCAGGGCCCTGGCCCCCTCGTGCCCCTCTTCCCCGGGCAAGGTCCTTCAGCTGCCCCCATGGTGCAGGCTCCGCAGCCGTCTCGGCTCCGGTGCTCGCCCTGCACCGCCTCTCGCTGGGGCCGCCCACCTACTGCAGCGAGGCCTTTCCCAGCCGTGCTCTCGAGCGCGCCTTTGCGCTCTACAACCTGATGGCACTCTACCTACTACCGCTGGTCGCCACCTGTGCCTGCTACGGGGCCATGCTTCGCCACCTGGGCCGGGCCGCCGTGCTCCCGGCGCCTGCCGACAGCGCCCTACAGGTGCGCCGCTGGGTGGGTCGGGGGCGTGGCCAGGCTAGGCAGAGGGTAGACACAGGTGGTGGGAAGCACATCCGGAGGAATCTAAGGGGGTAGTGACCCGGTGGGGGAACCTGAGGGGCCCAAGGAGGGGAACTCTGAGGGGGTGTCCCATAGCCTGTCCTCCCACCTCCCCCCACCCCCAAGGGGCAGCTGCTGGCGGAACGAGCGGACGCTGTGCGGGCCAGGGTGTCACGGCTGGTGGCGGCGGTGGTTCTGCTCTTCGCTACCTGCTGGGGCCCCATCCAGCTGTTCCTGGTGCTTCAGGCGCTGGGCCCGGCTGGCTCCTGGCACCCGCGCAGCTACGCAGCTTACGCGCTCAAGATCTGGGCGCACTGCATGTCTTACAGCAACTCAGCCCTGAACCCGCTGCTCTACGCGTTCCTGGGCTCGCATTTCCGTCAAGCCTTGCGCCGCGTCTGCTCCTGCGCTCCCCCGCGCCCCACCGCGTCCCCCACGGCCGGGACCTCAGGCCACGCCGCCCACCCGGCCTCTAAAATGCCGAAGCCGGGGAGCAGCTAGCCAGGGCCATGCAGGCTGTGCATCCTGAGGGAACATGCTGTCCCTCTCTGAGCTGACTCGGGCGGGATGGATGGAGGTGGGCCGCTCGGGAACAGGTGTTGCTTGAACAGCAGCTGTCATTATTCTGTTATTAATATCTTCATTCTTGTCCAAGATAATCTTAGCGAAAATGTTTTATTCTCCTGTAACGTCTGGTACAAATTGACTGTGATGTTTGCTGCTCTTGCTATTGTGACGGTTGTTTCTACATTTCCTGAAACTGAAGATGCTTTGATGCTGGCACCGTCCGAAACTTTCCAGGGAGCGTCAATAGACTCAGTAGACGTTTTTTACACATTGCCTGTAGGATTGTAAGGTTCACCCCATTGTCAGTGATATTAAAATGTGAATACATTGTGTGTCTTAAAATTGGTGGAACAGGATGTTATTGTTGCTACCTGGTGAGTGTTCCTCACCCTGGTCAGGAGAACCCCCAGCCCCCCGGGGGCACAGTGCACAGAGCTGCCGTGCAAGGCACAGGATTGGTCCCTGTGTAACCAACCGGCCCAACAGAGCGACTTAGAACAGCGGCCGTTTTTATCTCTTACTATTCCGAGGGGCGAAGGGACTCAGCCTGGCGGTGCTGTGACCATGTGGTGTTGGCTGGCCCCGGAAGTTAGGAGAAGGCTTTGCTCTAGTGGCCAGTAGCTGAGTGCTTCTCTGAGGGCCATTGGACTTCCCTCCTGTTGGTGGTCAGGAAAATCAGACATTCCTTTGCAGAAACTACTAAGAGGCAAAAACTACACGCCTCCTGAGGTGTGGGCTTGGAAATGCTAAAATGTCACTTTTCCACACTGAGATGGCAGAGTCCCACCAGATTCCACAAGGTGGGGTCCCCCCCCCACCTCCTGGCGGGTGGGGCTGCATGTGCCTGCTGGGGGGCATAGGGCAGTCTCCCCAAGAGCCCTGCAGACCAAAGGCTTTGTGGCACTGGAGAGCCGCCCGCACCTCAGAGGGCCCCAGATTATATGGGGACACAGCCCAGGTTTGCAGAGATATTCATGTGAGACCGGAGACCGAGTCTGGACCATTATACCATTTTGATATCAGCCTAAAGCTTGTTTGTTCTGGTTTTCAAGACCCAACCTCCAGAATGGGCTGGATGTGAGGGTGAAATTCTTTTTGCTCATGGGCCCTGCCCACCTCCCACTTCCCCCAAGTCACGATCTCCCTGTGGCTCCCT
>PVKM010051481.1:0-10455 GCA_004027735.1 Carollia perspicillata
GCAAAGGGCAAGAATTTAAATTATGTGAGATGATGATTTTTTTTCAGGTAATATAGTTATTTGATAACAGAAGCTTTTCCTAAAATTTCTTATTTGCAATTAGATGTATGCTCCTTTTTTTGTGTTCAAGAGAAAATCTTACCAAACAGACTCCTGAGGTTTAAAAGATTTACATTAAAAATAAAACAGAAGACCCAGTTTAAAAGATTTACATTAAAAATGAAACCACACAGAAAATCCAAACTATTGGTGTTCAATACACTAGGTGTAGGAGACTGGAAATACGACCCTGGTTTCTTCAGCACTTGCTGACCACCTTAGGTCCTGTTGTAGGAGTCTGAGCATCTTCTCTTAGCGTCTTTGTGGTGGTTCACAGAACTAAAATATATCAGGGTTTGCAGAGCTTGGCTTAATATCTAGTCCGATCCAATACCCAGTGCTTGAATTCTTTCTTTAATATCTCTACCAAATGTCACTTAGCCTCCGCTCAAATACCTCCAGGCACGGGGAGCTCATTATCTGTTAGGGATCTCATTTCATCATTGGACAGTTCTTTAGGAAGTTTTTTATGTGGAACAAAAATCAATTCAAATATATTTATTGAGTGCATACAATGTTCCAGATACTATGAATGCTCTGAGGATACAGCAGTGAACAAAATAGATGGAAATCTCTATGCTCTTAAAGCTTGCTTTCTGCAAGAGGGAGACAGTGAATAAGGCAAGTAAAATAAAGAGCATGACAGGAGATAAATACGGAAGGATGGTAGATAGTGCCAGGAGGGGGCACTTGCAATTTTAACCAAGGTGGTCAGGAAAGGCCTTACTGACAGTGACTTTCAAGTGGAGTCCTGACTGAGCCCTGAGTGTTTGGGGGAAGAGCATTCCAGACAGTGGAAACAGGTAAGTGCAAAGGCCCGGAGGCAGCAGTGTGCTTTGTGTGTTCGTGGAGGAGTAAGCAGGCCTGTGTGGTTGGAGTGGGGAATGCATAGGGGAGAGTGGTGGGATATAAGATTAGAAAGGAATGGGAACCAGCTCATGTGGGGCTTATAGACCACTATGAAGACACTGGGTTTTCTTCTGAGTATGGTGGGGAGTCATTGGAGGGTGTTGAGGTAGGGACTAAGATGATCCGACTAAGTTTTAAAAGATTTGCTGTGCAGATAGACTGTTCAGAGATAAGAGTGGATTTAGGGAGAGCAGTTATGAGGCTGGGGCCTGAGCTCAGACCAGAGACGATGGTGTCTCGGATGAGGAGAGGTGTGAAAAGTGCTTGGGTTCTGGATGTAGTTTACGTGGTGCTCTTCGAGTTTCACCCGCCGGTCCTAGCATTACCCCCGGGTTTATTTAACACATGTAGTCAGTCCCCTTTTATATATTTGGACTAAAGTGAAAATAGCACAAATCTTCCCTTTGACATCCCTTGCTCACACCTCATAGGAAACCATCTTAATACGTGTGATGCATTTGTATCCTTCTGTTTGTATGAGTTCTTGTAAAATAGGCATTGTTCTTTTGTCATAGATTTTTAATTTAAATAGATAGCATTGTGCCATATAGAGCACATTTTGTTTCTTCTGTACTGAAAGTCTGTTGTTTCTGACTGAAGCAACTTCTTCAAATGAGACCATTGACCTGTGAAAAGACTGTTAGCAAATGTTTCCCCTGAGTTTTCTCCTCTTCAGTCCAAACCTGTCCACTTCTTCTACCTGTCAACAGGTAACATGGCCTTGAGCCTGTTCTGGGCCTGGCCACTCCCCTCTGAGCCTCCCAGGGTCTATCCCTGCTCACAGACTTGGACTTCTGAGAGCAGCTTCTCTGTCTGGAAACCCCCTGCCATTTGTCAGAACTGGAAACAAGGTTTAGTAGCTTAGAAATGGGGGTGGGGACTCTGGGGCAAAGAAAACAGAAGCCATAGGACAAAGAGAGTCCCAAGATTCCAGTGTGCCTGGGGCAGACCTCCACTTGGTTTTCATGGGCACAGTGGGGGAGTGGTAGGAACCCGAGCTCTTGGATCACATACAGGTAGCTGTCCCTTCTATTTGTCTTCCCTACCAGTTGTGTGACTTTGGATTAACCGCTTAGCCTTTCTGAGCTGCATTTTCCCTTCTATAAGATGGTAATAGTTATAGTACTAATTTCATAAGGTCGTTGTGAGTATTAGATGCAACATTGTATGCAAACCTTTTGACATAGAGCCTGACACGGAGTGGACCCTTTGTGAATGTTGGCTGTAATTTTTAAATATAACTTGAATGAAACTGAGATTTTCGCAAAAATCAAATGTGTGGTGTTCATTTGCATCACAAAACATTAAGACTGTCTTTCATAGCAGTTCTCTAGTACACTAATAATATATGCATTAACTGACCCAAGTTGGGTTACAGACTGCTTATCGGCTCTAGACTGTGGAAAGGCTGGTTTACCTGTGTGATAACTCTGAGGGCACCACATGATAAGAACCACATTGCTCTGTCCACACGCAGACATGATGGAGTTATTGTGGGTCTTCTCTCAGTTAATCCCTCCCTGCCTCCCTTTCTCTCTCTCTCTGTCTGTCTCTTCCCCCGCCACCCTCTCATTATTCTCAGACTCCGTATGATTGTAGTCCCAGCAGTGGGTTATATTTTTTGAAAAATCTTGAGGATAACGTGATACTTTCAGAAGTAAGGGACCCTGTTTTTCCAATGAAGAAATATAATACAAATATGATGAAAAGGACTTGAAGAGACTGGAAGAGTTTATTGTCACTAAAATTACAAGATTGGAAGGCATCTCAGAAATCTGCAAGTTCTTATCTTTCTACAGTTGAAGACACTGAAGGTTGTAGAAGTGGGGTGACTTGGCCAAGGTCACTCACCTTATAAATGGCACAAAGGGACTCAGATTTCCTGGCCAGTGTTCTATATTCTACTCATGGTTCCTAGGAAGGGTTGGATTTTAGTCCCTTTTGGGTCTATTTCTTTCGTCTTAAAACTTGAAGGGAATTTGTACCTTTTCATGGTAATCTATCCTAGTAAGAAAGTTTTTCCTTAAACACAGTCCAACTGCCTCTTGGGGCCATTTAAACATGCAAAATTAGGCCTGCCATAGAACTATCGTGGTTCCACAAATTTCTAGATATGGTCAAGAGTAAGAAAACACAGGGTAGTGTATGCACGTTTAATCTGCATTTTTCTCCTTTTGCCCCAACTCCAACTTCTTCCTTTTTTTAGATTTTATTTATTTTTAGAGAGAGAGAAGGGAAGGAGAAAAAGAGTGAGAGGAACATTAATGTGTGGTTGCCTCTCATGTGTCCCCTACTAGGGACCTGGCCTACAACCCAGGCATGTGCCCTGACTGGGAATTGAAATCACGACCCTTTGGTTTGAAGGCCGGTGCTCAATTCACTGAGCTATACCAGCCAGGGCTCAACTCTAACTTCTTAAAGCCTCCTTCTTGCTTCCTCCCTTCCTTTATTTAATATCTCTCCCTCTAGAATGTGAGCATTTACAACTTGGCCTAAGGATTAAGCTCGACTTAAGTTGTACGCATGTGTTTTTTTTTCCCTTCTATATCATGGCAAACGTATGCTATAAGAGATATGCAACACATTTTCTTGAGCATCAGTATGGTGCATTCGAAAGTTCAAAGACACAGAGAGAAGAGTTCAAATTATGGTCACTAGCTGACTGACCTTGGGCAAATTTCTTAACTTTTCTGTTTTCTCATGAATAAGAACTAGAATTACCAAAACCACCATGTACATTTCATTATAATGATTAAATGTAGCAACATTTCTAAAAGCAGAGTTTCCAGGCACACAGATGCTTTTTTTGCATAAGTAGACTGAGTGAGATAATTCCATGCATTATCTCATTTACTCTTTTTAACAACTCTGTGAGGTAGGAGCTATTATAAGCTCATGTTGTAGATAAGGAAACAGAGGCTTAAACAGAAACTGTAAGAAAGTTAAACAAGTTGTCTAAAGTTGGAACTGGAGCCAAGATGACTCACAGATGAAAAGAACTGCCCCAGAGCATCACCCACAACTTTTCCGAAGGTGTCTTTGTCGTGTTCGGTACTGATGACTCTGTTGTGTGGGCAGTGACTTTAGAAAGACACAGGAACTGAGTCGTTAAGCTTTCACTTTATTGTTTCCCCTTTACAGACTACGAAACTACTTGGGTGAGAAAATTCTAGCTAAAACTTTAATATGGTGAAAAAGAAAAGTAAAAGAGGTGGTAGCTCTCTAATTAGCTTTGCAAAGGTCAATAGGATTAATATACCCTTTGTACATGGTTATTTTAGCTTAAATAAGGAAACGGCACGGGGGAAGCTTCACAGACTACTTGTGTAATAGAAATGTGACGTGCTTGCCCTTTTCCTCTTCTCTCATGGTGAAGATGTTGATCACACAAGGCAAGTTAGTAGAATAAATGGTTACACCAAAAAACTTGTGTCCTGGAAATGCATCAATTGTCTATAAATGTTACTTTAGATTCTCAGATTCATCAAAATCACTAACCGAAGGTATCTTGAAAAGAATGAGTGGATAATGTGCAACCAAAATTGATGGACTGGAAGCCTGAGGAAATGTTTGCTCTTGGGGACATTTGCCATTGTCTCCTAAATTCTGTATAATTTAAACAAACTACCTCTAACTCACTCGCTAGGTCAATTTTTAACCTCTTGTGAAATGAAAATTAACCTTGAGGCAAATTCATAGACTTTTCTGAGTAGAAATTAGAGTCCCAGCAGACATTAATATATGCTCTCAGAAAAGAAATGGTTATGCACTTAGAAAGTTTTGAAGCCACTGGCTTAGCAGAGTTTTGTAGATTCCTTTGGTGCAGGACTTCTCAGAGTCTCTAAGTGTTAACGTGCACCCTGAGCCTCCTAGAGGGTTGCAGGCAGCACAGGCTTGTTTGACTGAGCCACCCTGCTGTGTTTTTTGCTCGAACATTTTTAACATCTTGTGGGGTTGGTGTCTTCTGGGAAATACTTAGAGAAGTATTGAAAGTCTCTGACCCTCCTCGTTTTATAGTTCAGGAAATTGCATTTCACGGAGTTATGTACCTTCTATTAAAATATCTTAATTTTCGCCTGTGTATGAGGTGTCAACTATAAAGTATTATGACTATAATTTTACAACCATAGACACGTTGCTTGGAGGTGAGTGGTATCTTTCAAAATGGAACTTTTGAGTGTGTTAATGTTCAGTGCCTTGATGATGGTGTCTTCCTCAGTTTCAGGTTTTTGCCTTTGGGTTTTGTCACACTCGGGGTACCAGACCTTCCCCCAAGACCATCTGCTCAGGACTGCAGAGCAGCAACTGCCTGGCACTCTCCTGGTAGAAGAGCGCTGGGTTAGAGCATCAAGGACACTTTGGTTCTTTTAATCTCCTGTTGACCATCAACAAGTTAAATGGCTTTCTCTCTTAAACTCTCTGAGCCCCAGTTCCTCCTTCTGTAAGTCTGGTCATTAGAGTAGCTACCTCATGGAGCTAAATGAGACAATGCATGTGGACTGAGCATCTTTTATAGGAGAGATATTAATTGTGTTGGCTCTGGAAGCTGACTGCTTGCGTTAGATTTTCAGCTCTGCTGAAATCTAGCTTTTCGACCTTGGGAAACTTATTTTACTGTTTCCTTTTAGAATGGGAATGTAAGAATTTCTACATTATAGGTTTGTGTGGATTAAGAACAAATGCATGTAAAGTATTTAGCACAATGCCTGAAGCACAGTAGATGTCTTATAAATGCTGGGGGTTATTAATCTAACCTGTGAAGTATCAGATAGAAAGTTCCCTTTCAAGGGAATTCTTGATTTTGTTAGGAGTAAATATGTGGTAAAGCAAGGTAAGGAAGAGATACTTAAGACAAGAAAAGATGGAAGAAAGATATCTTGGGTAAAAAAGTTGCATATCGATTAGTTCTGACTCAGAATGACTAAAGTTTATGTATTAGTATTTACTGCTGTGAAGCAGTATTACCATAAGCTTAGTGGCATAAAGAAACACACGCAGTTTTTGAGTCGGGAGTATGGTCATGGCTTGGTTGAATCCTCTATAATGTCACAAAGGATTAGCCAGGGCTGGTGTTGAATCTGATGCTTGGCTGGGCAGGGCTTTACTTCCAAGTTCACATGGTTATTGGTAGTCTTCAGTTCCTTCCAGGCTGTTGACCCAGGGCACCAATTTCTTGCTGTCTGTCAGCTCTGGGCCACCCTCAGCTCCTTGCTGTGTGGACTTTCCTAACATGACCATTTTCTTCCTCAAAGCAGCAAGGGAGACTCTACTAGCAAGGTGGGTCACCGTCTTAGCTGGTATAATCATCTGCATGTGATTTCGTATATCACTTCATGTCTGCCATGTCCCATTGGCTAGGAGCACATCATAGACTCCACCCACACTTGCGGGGAAGGGATCCCGCAAGGGCATGGACCCTAGGAGGCAGAGTCCTGGGGGCGCCTGTGAGTCTGTCTGCTGCAGGTTGTTTCCTAAAATCAAGCCCGACTCGACAGAATGTGTCCCTGAAACCAAATTAAAAGATGATATTTTTGGAATCAAAGCAGCATGGTTGCAATATGTTTAGTCTCCCAAAATGAGCATTTTGAAGGAACAATACATGTTTCAACCAAAATTTACATCATATCAAGCTGTTCAAAGCCAGTCATATTATTTCATGGTCAGATTTTATCAATTCCAAAACTGAAGAAATTTTCCTCATAAGCTACATCTGTTCATATACTTTATATAACCCTTTTATGTTCTATTGTGCATGGGCTTTAGGTGACCAAAACTACTTTTATTATGCAGCAAATCTTACCTGTGACCTCTCATTACTGACAGAGATCTGAAAAGATAAATTTTCCTTTATGGAAATTTCCTGGATTTTGTGTGTTTAGGGCTCTGAATTTACCACAAGTATTTCCTTCTCTTTGGCTGTGTAGGCCCATGGGAGTTTGTGTTCAGTAGCTCCTGAGGCCTTTACTATAACTAGGTACAATCACCAGGAGTCTGGTATTGAACCTCACGGCATGGGAGAAGTGCTGCGTGGAACTTTGTCATGCTCATCTACGTGATCGTCATCTTAAGGAGAATGACACTCAGGCATCATAAAGAAACAACCTTCATAAGTACCTTTTCAAAAACAGCCTTGGGGCATAAGGCTTTCTAAACTTTGGGGTATAAAGAAGCTATAAAGTCAGCAATTCATGGGGTCTAAAAAATTTGTTAATTTAGCCTGATGAAGACAGATTTTAGGTTGTGCTTGAACAAGGGAATGTGAGGTTGCAGCCAACCACATGAAAAATGGAAGTAAGCCGGAAGGGTCTTGCTTAGTTTCCGCTCCATGGGAATCACACCCAATAATAAATGCATTTGGATGCTGCGATTGCTCCCTGGAAGAAAATCTCCTGTGAAGATTTTTCAAAACTCTGACCCACTCTCCAGAACTCGCTAGTCATGTTATTGATTCATTATTTTCACTTCATTTAAGGCATTATTCATCTATGACTTTGGTCTGTGGTTGAGTTCTGAGAATAAAATCAGCAAAACGTCTCTACTTGAACTCCATTTTTCTTTGGCTGTTCTTAATAGAACTAACAGAACCTGGAGCGTTTTTGTCACAAGCAAGTATATGCTCGTAGCTACTCAATTCTGATATGCTCATCGTTGAAACTTTGGGTCTGGGTAGAGCATGCTGGCTGTATAAATAAACTTATAAGTAAATCCAAGGTTTCTTATAAATATTTTGGGATTGGCAAATTAGTATTCTTAGGCTTATATCTTAAAAACATCATGTTCCTGGTATGAATCAGCTCAAGACCCCCCAAATGAAAAACTCTAACTCCATCTATGACAACAGCAGTGAACAACAAAAGACCTCATCCTCACATGGAATGTTAGTCCCAGGTCTGCCCTGTACGCGACATTGGGCCTCTCCCGTGACTCCAGACTTGGGTATTATCTGAAGAGCATTTGAGATCTTCAGTCCCAGAACTCCTGGGGAGATGATGGGGCAGCAACCTTTTATGACTGAAGTGTCAAATTTCTAACCTCTGATCTTCTGGTATTTTCAAGGCATAACTGAGGCCACTTTGTGCTGACTCCTGTGGGCAGGGGTGAGAGAGGAAGTGCAGGGATGATAAAGGGATGAAGAGCGAGACCCCAGCTGCCAACAGAAAAGTGTTATTGATAAATTCAGCCCCAGTTAAGGGCAGGGCACAGCACCAGGTATTGCAGAAGGTGCAGAGAGAATTAAGATATAGTCACTGCCTTAAAAATGGTTATAAGACAGGGGAAAAATAAAAGCTGATCAATAAAATAAGCTAAGCCAGGGTGGGTTATAATTATGGTCACAAGAAAGAGTCAGACCAGATGTTGTTACAGTTTATGTGGAGTGATCATGTCTAGTTTAAAGAGGGTGGACCTGGAAAAGCTTTCACTGAAAGGTGACATTTGAAATGAACCCTAAAGGATGGAGAGGAGTTTGCCCAGTGAAAATGGAGGGGAGGCAGAGCTGGAAGAGGGAGATGTATCAGCTATGGCCTAGAGATGGGAAAACATGGGCTCCGGGGATGAAATCGGATGGCCTCCTTTGTTGGACAGTGAGCAATTGTGTTGAAAGAGTAGGCAATGGGCTCATGACTTTATCAACAACAAAATTGTGACAGCCCAGATAGGTGACACGATTGGGCAGTGGGCTTCTGGAGCATGCTCATCTTCTGAGACAAACCCGTGTTCATCTTTATGGCAGTAGAATGCATTTCAAGGCTATAACTGTCATTCCAACAATGTCTTGTCTTTTTCACCGACCCATTGTAGTCACAGAACTTTTATCTGTATAATGCTGTGCTTTCTAGCTGCATTAGAGAAATAGCTAACATCTTCATTATTCAACAGCATCAAGTGTCAGCAGCATTAGAAAGAACTCTTCAAAGCCTCTATGCGGAGGAAACCGCTTTGTGTTTGTAGTATTCCCTCGAGCATGAAAATAGTCTGATTCTCAAAGGGACCAACTCCAAACCTGGTTAAAAAATGCAGTGCCTCTTATTTTTATCACCTCGTGGCTATCACCTTCACATCGCTTTGGCCTTAACTATCCTTTAAATATTTGTTGTGCCTTCTCTGCAGAACTTAGAAAAACTTTTTTTTTAGCGTTACTGAGTTCCATGTTAGCTGCCCGTGTCATAAAAGCCCATGTGAAGGCACACAAGGACGACGCTGCAAGGAAGAAGCTGCTCCTGTGCAGGGTGCCTTCTCCTTGCCAGCTGCAGGCGCAGCTCGCATGAATTGCTGCACATTTGAACTCCTGCTCTCCTGGAGTGGGCCTGGTAGCGCCTCAGAAAGAAGACTCCTGCAACGTCCCTTAAGGAATCACACTGTCAGTGGTGGCGAGGGAGGCGAGGTGGCAGCAGCAGTTGTAGGACTGAAGTGAACGTTGGGCCAAGTACTGGACCGAGGTGTGGGCAAATTTCTGTAACTTACGTCTGTTGGTATTCACTTCAGAGCACTTTTTATGCAGAGAAAGGGCTGGTCAATGAGGCAGCAAAGCAAAAGTATAACAACAATGTTAGCCACAAGAGACGTTTGCCAGGTGCGTAGGTGCTAGAACTACATTCTGAAAATCCCATGTTATGATTATTATTTTCATTTTTCAGAGAAGGAACCCAAAACACTGAGAGATGAAATTACCGATTCAAGGTCACAGAGTAAAATGGTGGAGCTGAAACAGGCAACAGTGTCTTCCAAGTGCAGAGGATTCAGCTTTGGCAGTAGAGCTGGAAATATCAAATTTGGAGTGAATTTCTGAAGGGGCACTTGTGTTCCCTAATGTGGCAAATGCTGTAGGACCCTGCCCAGGTCTCTTTTGTGGGACTAAGGCGCTCATTCCCCAGCTTCTGGGAGTGTTGGCAGCTGATGACTCTTGCTAAGTCTTTCTCCGTCATTGCCCTCAGCAGAAGAGAGCCACTTCACCTAAGCTCGTACCCTTTCCCTGGGGCAGCCAGAGCCTAAAGACTGGTCTATGGGGAGAATGGGCTATGAAGGCCCGGCCCCCTTGCCTTAAGGTCAGACACTTTCTCAAGGCCAGGTCAGCTCCAGAACCCTACACAAAATTTTGGGATCAGCTTTCCGATCATAACTTTCTTCTCTCCCCCACAGGTACTGAGGTGAGGGCTCCCTCCGAAAATCTTCTGCAGACATACCTGCAGCTCAGAGTCTATTCCTGACCTAAGGCATCAGAGTGGCCGACAGAGTGTGGGCTTTAGAGCCTGGAGACTTGGATTTTCCTCCTGGCTCCACTACTTGCTCTGTAGCCATAAGATCTTGGGTTCACTATATTACCTTCCCGAGCCTCACTTTTACCATCTGTTCAATGGAAATGATATTCCAGAGTGATTGTTAGGACTAAGGAAGATGGATGTATAAAATGTATTGTCCATGGCTGGCCCCCAGTTAACACTGTTTAGG
>PVKM010051482.1:0-10464 GCA_004027735.1 Carollia perspicillata
TAATAAACAGATTACATATTACTAGATTTGCTGATATGTAATTCTTTACGTGCATCAGCAAGAAGAACCAGGTCTCTCCCGTCAACACTATATAAGGACTGCAGAAGGCGGGGGTGGGGAGGAGCATTGGGAGGAGTGGTAAATTTGCTCTGTATGGCAGGGGGCAGAGAGATGGAGGAGAGAGAGATACCATGAGTTCTGACAACTGCCAAGTGGATCATGATAATTCAGCAAATTTTGAGAAAAAAGTAAATGCAAATACGAAGAGTTGAAATGCTACAACAAAGTGTGAATAGTTGAACTGCTAGCTCATGCCACATTTACTTCTCACTTTTCTAAGCATTTGAACTAAAACATTTGTATTAAACTTTAAAAATAGTAATGTTCAAGGTAAACATGCTGCCTTTCTTAACACACTCGTCAATGATTTAAGGATTAATTTAGCATTGCATTTCTTGGAGAAAACCAGGTAGCATTCCTTTTGGGAACAGTTAGTAAGCTAAGAACAAGTCTAAGAGTGACTGTTTTTGACAATTAGAAATCTAACTTGCAACCGCTTATTGTTCTAGAATAACTCCCTTCCATAGAATTTTTTATGTGTTGATTGAAAGGAGTTTTCAAATCAGACTTGCTTGTTTGTGGTTTGCCTACCCGTGCACACATATTGAGACTAAGCATAGGATAACCAAAGCAACTTAAATTTCAAATAGTGTTAAAAATATGTGTTGCAATCACAGAAAATTTATTTCACTTGTCAAAATTCTTACAATTTCTCAAGTACAAAAATACTTTAGCACATTCCCACTAAAAGCTGTTCCTCCTAAGAAGGAAAAATTCGCTTTACTTCCAGGTTTGTATGAAGACTGACACTGGAAAAGACACCGGAGTTCAAGGTGCCTGTCACTACCAAACCCAATAAGCAATGACAGCGATTGAGTATTTATGGGCGCTTTATTCAGATGGCTGGTGATCTGAGAAGATGGCGGGTTCATACCCTAATAGACCATCTTAAATTCCATTTTAAAATGGCCCTTTTTATAAGGAGAACAAATTGTAGGTAAGGAGTTTGGAATTTGGGGAAAAGTTAATTGGATTTAAAAAACAACTTCAGCATATTTTCCCTGGGCGGTGGTGGTTTTAGCTGTGCCCCAGGCAGTGGTCATCTCACCCAGGAGTACAATGGCTCAGATATCATCTTGAATTGCTTCCAGTCCTCCTGAGAAACAAAGGTTGAAGTGTTTATGGTCTTCTGAAGTCAGGGTGAACCACACCTTCAGTTCCTGGAACAAAGCTTTTACATGCATTGATTACTAAGCTTATTAGCTGTTACTTAAAATAAATTTTTCCAACTTTTAAGTCTCCTATCAAGGCCTAAAGATGCTAACTTTATTTTGAAAATGTTTTTGGCTTGAGCATGTTTCAATCGAAAGTCCAATCCGTTAGTTTTTTACATTCAACAATAGTTTTACTTGAAAATTATTTAATTCACATTTAAATATAGTGATGTACAAGGAAAAATGTGTTTTAAATAGTTGACATCTTTTTTCCAATTCATTTGCTTCGATAGCAAACTAAGTGCTAAAAAATGACCAAACTACTTCACTTTTTTGCTTGCAAGAAAAAAATCCAGTACTTTTTCTTTGAAATAGGAAGCAACTGGAAAAAGTATCTCAGTTACATTTAAAAAAATCTAATCCCACTAACCTTTTCCCTGTAGAGGTGAAAGGCAGAAAGCAAATACCTGGTAATGTTAGAGTAAACTCACAGATCTTTAAATTTCCTTTGGGATGCATTATCTCACCTCTGGCTATCTAATTTAAATTTAAAAGAAAAAAAATCCATTGTCTTCAGGTAGGGGTCCTTATTTGCCGTCCTTCAGGAGATGGGATACAGATTAATCCTAGGAGACAGCCTTAGTCTCTAGTGAATTTTTGTGAGTTTCGTCAAGTTCTGTGCTAGAAATAACGAGATTAATTCATTATCTTAGTTAATAGCTCCTGAGTCCCTCCTTAGTTCCAGGCTGCAGTAGGCACTGCAAATGTTTAAAAAACAAACAAAGAAACAAACAAAAAAACCCCTCCAATCAGACCAGGTCTTGTCCACAAAGAATTTAGAGCCTTGTAGAAAGGAGCGGTAAGTAAACTGTTGGGGAGTGATTACAATTCAGTAGGAAAGTGCTGCTGATGCACATACACATCACTGGATAATTTTGTGATCTCAGGAGTGGCAGTGCCTTGGACACTGTCTTTGAAGCAAAACAAAGGGTAGGGAGGTGGCAGTCAGCGAAGAGTTTTGGATAGGTATGCAGTGGAAGTACTTCTCCAGATTAAAAGATAAACTAGAGAATCTGGCTCCGGAGGAAGAAAGGCGCTCACCTCTCTCCCTGGCCCCCAGGCTAAGGGTTAGTGTTTGTAAAAGCCAACAGCTAGAAAGGAAAAAAAGAGGGAAAGGATACTATCACTGTAGTTGAGGATTTTGAATTTAGAGAGAGTAGCAAGTAAGGGAAAAGTGAATTGAGTCAAGACTGTGAATTATTTTATGACAAGATGGAGGCACTGGCTTGTTAGGGTGAGCCATTGAAGGTTTTTTAACTGGTTGAGGACTCAATCAGATTTGTATTTTAGGAGGATCAGGATTAGAAATGAATTCTTCCCCTAGGGTATTTTTAAACACCCAAGATAAATCTTACAAAGGTGGTAAAATTTTACATAAAGGAAACTATAAAATTTTACTGGTGACTAAAAAACAGTTGTAAAAGTAGTAAGATACGCTGCATACAGAGGAACTTGGATTAGAGGGGAGACTAGAACAATGAGTGTTTCCAATATGGAAGAATTTCAGGTTGAGGCCATGTGAGTGTGTAGCTAATACAGAAAAGAGATAAAGGCCACTGAATGGTTCAACTCCAGGGTCTCAAAACCTATCCTGTGAATGGATCAATTGTCTATTTCACAATAAAACCACCCAGAATGAAGGCAGGAATTGAGGGGGGAAAAGAGTTGTGAGTCAAAGACTAAAATTAATTAACAATCTAATAGGATTGAACCATTACTATCTGTCTCGCACTACACTAAGAATAGTATATAGATTATATCATTTAATCTCCAGAAGATTCCAAGGATGGTTGAGAGTAATCAGATATAGTCTTGGCAGTAATAATCAGGAATATTTTGGGTGCTACAAATTTAAGAGCAGTTTTTGAATACGGGAGCAGTTAATAATCTGGAAAACAGTTTAGAGGAGTGACACCCACTGATAGGAAATGATGAGAGTATACACATTCTTATATACTAGCAAATAAAATTTCAGAAAAAGAAATTAAAGAACTACTTTTGCAATTTCCACCAAAAGAATAAAATACCTAGAAATAAACTGAACAAAGGATATGAAGAACTTACATACAAAAAAATGATAAGACATTATTTAAAAATATTGAAGAAGAAAAAAGAAGTGGAATGTTATTTCGTGTTCATGGATTAGAAAAATCAACATAGTTAAAATGTCCATATTAGCCAAAGCTTTATACAGATTTGATGAATTTTTACAATGGCACATTGGACAACGGTTTAATCTCCAAAATATATAAATAACTTATATGACTCAACACCAGAAAGACAAACAATTCAATTTAAAAATGGGCAAAAGGCCTGAATAAACACTTCTCCAAGTAGGACATACAGATGACCCACAGACATATTGTTGCAGAAAAATGAACTCTTACACGATCTGGGGTGGCGGAGTAAGCCTTTATTACACGTGTGGGCCCAGAGGAGACAGCTTCCAAATTCTGGGCGCTGAGGAGGGGTCAGGTGGGTGGTTAAATACCCTTGCAACAAAGTGGGGAAGAGAGGGGTCTCGTGGTACAAGCAGGAGATACATAATTGTAAAAGCCAAGGACACAGGAGAGGAAGGGGAGTGGTCCGGGGCCCAGGACAAAGAAAGAGCAGGGGAGCATCCGGGCCCGGGTCAGGGAATCAACTAACTAGTCAACAGGTGATAGTCTGAAGCCGGGAAGCCAGCAGAGAGTCATCAGGGGCTGATACAGAGTGCCAGCTTCAATTTCTATCTATATTTTAAATTTCTACTACAATATGAAGAAATGCTCAGCATAACTAGTCATCAGAGAGATGCAAATGAAAACCACAATGAGATACCACTTCACACTGGTAAGAATGGCCATCATAAACAAAGCAACAAACAGCAAGTGTTGGAGAGGATGTGGAGCAAAGGGAACCCTAGTGCACTGTTGATGGAAATGCAGACTGGTGCAGCCACTGTGGAAAACAGTATGGAGTTTCCTCAAAAAACTAAAGATGTAACTGCTTTTCAATCCAGTGATCCTACTGCTGGGAATATACCCTAAGAATTGCAAAACACTGATACAAAAGAATTTATGCAGCCTCATGTTCATAGCAGCACTATTTATAGTAGCAAAGATTTGGAGATAGCCTAAGTGCCCATCAGCAGATTAGAGAATTAAAAACAAACAAACAAACAGGTGGTACATTTACAAAATAGAATACTATGCAGCAGAAAAAAAAAGAATTCCTAACTTTTGCAACAGCATGGATGGAACTGGAGACTATTATGCTAAGTGAAATAAGCCAGTTGGTGAAAGACAAGTACCATATGACAGGGGTGTCAAACTCATCTTTTCCAGGGGCCACATCAGCTGCATGGTTGCCTTCAAAGGCTGAAAGTAATTTAGGACTGTATAAATGTAACTATTCCTTAACAGTTAAGTGAGAGCTCGCATTGCTGCTGGGTAGAAACAAGGTGCTAGGCAGGATAAAAGAAGGTGGAGAGCCAGATTTGGACTGCAGGCCTTGTGTTTGCCACCTGTGCCATATGATCTCACTTATAAGAGGAATCTAATAAACAAACTAATGAGCAAAATAGAACCAGAGGAATAGAATCATGGAATAGGCTGACAGCTGTAAGAAGGGAGGGGGGAGTTGGCAGCTAATTGAAAGAAGGCAAAGGGATTAGTCAAAGAACATATATGAAGGACCCATGGTCATAAGCAAAGGGGTGGGAATTTACTATGGAAGTGGGGTTGGTCTGGGTGGAAGGAGCAAAGGAGCAAAATGTGAGACAACTGTAATAGCAGAAACAATAAAATATATATTTTAAATGCCAATGGCATTTTTAAAAATGAAATAGAACAGTGCTCTCCTTGGCAGCACATATACTAAAATTGAAAAGATACAGAGATTAGCATGGCCCCTGTGCAAGGATGACATGCAAATCTGTGAAGTGTTCCATATTTTTCAGAGGGGTTCTCTGTTCATTCATGGTTTTGTTTCTTGCTGTGATTGAAACAAAAAATGAAATAGAACAAAAATTATCAGATTTGTATGGAACTACAAAAGAGCCCAAATAGCCAAAGCAATCCTGAGAAGAAAGAACAAAGTTGGACATATCACACTTCCTAACTTCAAATTATACTACAAAGCAACAATAATCAAAACAGCATGGTATTGGCAGAAAATCAGACACACAGCTCAGTGGAACAGGACTGAGAACCCAGAAATAAACCCATATAGATTTGAGCAAATAATTTTTGACAAAAGAGTCAAAAATTTACAATGGAGTAAAGAAAGCCTCTTCAGTAAATGGTGCTGGAAAACTTGGAAAGTCATATGCAAAAGAATGAAACTAAAATGTTCTTTGTCACTATACACAAAAATGAACTCAAAATATATTGGATACCTAAATATGAGACCTGAAGGAATAAAATACATAGAAGAAAACATAGGTACCAAATTTATGGACCTTGGTCTTAGAATTTAATAAATTTTACCTTAAAGTCAAGGGAAGTAAAATCGAAAAGAAACAAATGGATCTATAATAAACTAAAAAGCTTCTGTACAGTGAAAGAAATCATCAACAAAACAAAAAGGCAACCAACTGAATGGGAAAAGATATTTTCAAACTATACCTCCAATAAGGGATTAGTATCCAAAATATATTAAAAACGCATACAACTCAACAACAATAAAACCCCAAACAATCTAATTAATAAATGGAAAGAGGACCTGAACAGATACTTCTCCCAAGGAGACATACAAATGGCCAACAGATACAAGAAAAGTGGTATTTTTTTGAGGGTTGGTTGCAATGTAAAATCTCAGTCTGGGTCAATACATTCTATTCTTCGTTAAAATAAAACCCAATTGTCCAGCATTTTGAATGGGTCTTCTACCTGTACAAAATTTAGTTGCATCATCCATTAATCATTTGGAAAACATTAGTTTACCAAATTATGTAGAACTTCCAAATGTAGAGTTTTAATTATATAACAATTTTAAAAAAGATATAACATTCGAAAAATGTGGTCCCTGTGCTATGAGGTTGACTTCAGTAGGCTTAAATTAGGCCTGAGATGTTTCACTGTATGGTACTAACCTCTGGTCAAGGCATGAAATTTAGTGATTAATAATGTTTTTACAGTGATGGGTCTGAAGTGAATTTCAGGACGGTTCATACCAGCTTGTGAGCACTGTGTATTGATAATTGCGAGACTGATGATTTGTATTTAACTTTGGTGAGATCCCCAGGAGCTGGAAGAGCTCTGACTTGGGACTAAACATGGAGCGACATCGTGCCTTCATGACCAGCAAGGTGTAGGAAGTCCTGGCTCCAAGTAAGGCTCCCTGGTTTGGAGGTGTTCTGCACACGCATCAGTGGTTCCTGATCTGAAAAACAGAGTTCTGTTAATATTTGCAGATTACTATAGGACACGTCCAGTTTGGGCAGTCTAAGAGAATCAACTGAAAACAATGCGATTTACAAAATTAAAAGAGATTTCGAAAAAGCAGGGAGGTAAGTGATTATTTTAATAAAAATTGATAATTTTCTTACACATTGTCAGTATTGGTTAGAAATATAGTAAGAAATGATTCCTGCCCCTAATGTATTTTTAAATACCCAAGATAAATCTTACAAGGGTGGTAAAATTTTATATAAAGGAAACTATAAAATTTTACTGGTGACTAAAAAAAGTTGTGAAAGTAGTAAAATATGCTACATCCTTGAATGTAAAGATTTGACATGATTTAGATATAAATTTTGCCTTATTTAACCCACACATTTGATTAATAAAATCCATCCAAAATATATTGCATGGAGGTGGCAAGATGAAAAAGACATTACAAGCAGAGAAAACAACTAATGCAAAGTCCTTAAAGAGGGAATCTGTTTAGTGTATTCACAAAGTAGAAATAAGGCCAGAAATGTTGAAAGTGCTGAGAGATGAGGAAAGATCGAATAGACAGACAAGGGCCAATTGATGTAGAGCTTTGTGGGCTGTCTAAATAAACTTGGATTTTATTCTAAGTGTAACAGGAAGCCCCAGAAGAATGGCATGATTATTAATTATATTTTTAAAATTTACTCTGGCCATTGGTTGAAGAATGAGTAGCTGATAAACAAGAATAGGAACAGGTAGACCAGTTATTGAACCATTATATAGTCAAAACAAGGTATGATGGTCACTTGGATTAAAGTGGAGATGTAGAAAGGGGATGGATTTGGGATATGTTTTAGTAACAAAATCAATAGTACTTGCGAGAGTAGGGTTATGTGGGAAAAGGAAAGAGAGGGAAAGGAATCAAAGATGACTCTTAAGCTTTTGGTCTTAGTATTTGAATAAAAGGTGATGCTATTTATGAAGTTTAAGACAATTGTAAAAAGAGCATGTTTTAGTGGGGAAGTGATTAGTGTCTTGGACATGTTAAGTTTGACATAAAGTAACAGTGAAAAAATTGTAACAGTGGGGAATTGTAATCCATCCCAACATTCCTTTGGCATTGTTCTTGTAAATGCTGATTCTGAGTCATATGTAGCTTAGAGATAAACAACATATTTATATAAGAATCCTAGGAACTAACTTCGAAAGATAAAGACTTTGACCTTCAGGCATCCCAGCTCTGGGAGATTTGCTGACCTTCAAATGTGGAGCCAGGATGACATGAAGCCATAATATTACAGAACAGACCTGGGTGGGGGTGTGTGAATGATATACTATTACTGAATGGACCCCGCCTTGTTCTCTGGGTGTCCCCCACCCTGGACTAGGTTCACCTTGCCCGCAGCAAGGGAAAGACATCTCTCAATGACGGAGATTGGTGAAAAGGAACGGGATTATTTATTTAAAGAGTTATACAAACTTAAGAGTAATAACTTAATGTCTTCATTGAGATCCCAAAGTCCTTTAGAATACCCACAAATGTATAGGGAGCCCATCTGCCTGACAATGGCAAATGTAGCCCAGCCCTATTGGAAAGCCCAATAGGTGCATGGCACCACACAGGATGCCAAACCCATGGATTGGTTCTCCCGTGCAAAATCAGGCCTGCATTATAACTTGGCTGCTTTGTGACCTGCTCTTGCTAAAACTCCCTCACTCTGAGTTCAGGTAGCAAATGCTTACTGCATATCTTTAAAGTAACTTCCTGAAGTCTGTGCTAATTCTCCCAAGGATTGATGTGTAACCAGACCAATTACTCTTATCGTTCCCTTGCATTTGCAACATTTTTTCCTTGTTAATCTGTAAAGAATCAGTAACATCTTTTCCATTGCTATCTGTAAAAAGGAATTACTTAAAGCAAACCTGAGTATAATGAATGAAAACCTTTTTTGATGTATGCTATTAGACAGCCAATAAAAGCTTGTCAAGGCAAGGGTCAAGACACTTTCCTCTTGAGAGCATGGCTGTGCCATCCCTATTCCTGTGCAAGGACAGAACTCAGTACTCCACGTGAATTTGTTTCATCTCATCCATAACTCCTCGGACACTGCTGGCTGGTGTCTGCATCACAAATGCACAGTCCTTCCTTCCCCCTCTACCAAGTCTGGGGTATGGTATCTCAGGAAAAGAAATAGAAGTCCATGGTTCTTTTCTGCCCAAACCAAAAAGACACCTCATAGCTGCCACGTCTGGATTTAAATCCCAGTGCCAATCTTCCACTGCTGCACCATTTCCGACTCCTCCCACATTTGGCCATAGTTGCCAGCATTCTCGTATTTTTCCAGCTTTACTGGGCCGCCATAGTAAGTCTGGGCAGGTGTGGCCCTGTGGTGTGGAGCCAATCATCTCCAAGCTCTTATGCAGGCTCTGTAACCAGGGGGAGCTGCCTCCCAGTTACATCATGTGTTGAAGTCACTCCCATCCCCCTGGCTCAGAGCATAACCACAGCTGTTTAACATAACTATGAAACCAGTTAAAGGTTATAGATATGTTAAACGACTGTTCTAGAGGTTATCAGCAAATGCTGCTATTCAAAACAACTCTCAATGGCCCTGCTCCATGTGTCCCATTCCCCATCTCAGACTTATGGGGGTGAGGACATTCTATATATATATATTTTTTCTAATATTTCCTGGACACTGAATTCTGGACCCCATTAGAAATCCCTATTTGGGGTCCCCCCTTGGCTGCACCCTTTTACAATAATAACTAAACCAGAATGATCCAAACTGGGACATCACTTGCCTTATCAGAATGGACTGTGCCCCTCTGCACGTAGAAAACTTCAATCCCCTCCTCTGATATCTTTGTTCTCTTCCCCTCTCCCTCCTTATAAAAACTGCTACTTCCACGGAGATGTGGAAATGGGCTTTGAAACATGAGTCCCTTCTTATCTTCCATATGGCCAGAATCTGAATAAATCATTTTTCTTTATATCAGCACCTGTCTCTAGAGTATTGGCTTTCCAAGTAGCAGGCAGCCAGCCCTGTGTTTGGTTACAATACCAGTTAGCAAGCCCAGTGGAGATGTCTAGTTGTTGATTGAATATGTTTGTCTGAAAGTCAGGGAAGAATCAGATGCCAGAGATATAAATGTAGAAGTTATCAGGATATTTACAGTAATCAAAACCATAAGACTGGATGAGAAAAACTAAAAGAAATTGTAGTTGAGGAAGAGAAGGGGAACAAGGGTAGAACCACAGATCTCAGAGACTTAACACAATGGAAACTTATTTCTCACTGATGCTACGCATCTAATGCTCCTTTGGGAAGGCACCAGGCTCTGTGCTCTGTAGTTAGTTGGGGATCTAAGCTGGCTAACCAGCCCATCTGCAATATCTCCTGCTATCATATCAGAGAAAAAGAAAGCTATACACATTATTTATGCCTTTAATTTATTGGCCAGAACAAATCACCTGAAGGAGCCAGGAAGTATAAACTTCCCATATTCATAGAGGGTGTAGTGCTGGGAATATTTGGCAAATGTGTTTAACTGCCACAAAAGTTTCCATTTCTAATGCCCATTTATTGTTTCTTTTCTCTTTATTAAACACTGAGGCAAGGTAATTTGCTTTTAGTAAGAGGGGATGATTTGAGGACAAGGATTTGGGTAAGATATTGTTTTACTGAGTAGTAAAGTGAATATTACTAAGAAAAAATAATCATTGAGTGCCCATTTAGGATTTGTAGTCAGGGATGTAATGTGGGATGGGG
>PVKM010051483.1:0-10462 GCA_004027735.1 Carollia perspicillata
ACCGCCCCCACCAAGTGGGAAATGTAAACCGAGTAACCCTCGTCTATCTGTGACCAGTGTGAGCCCTTCCAGTCCTGCCACTTTCAGTGCCGCAGCCAGGGCTAGTGTTTTTTTCTTCTCCTCCTCCTCTACTTCTTCTCCTCCTCCTCCTCCTTCTTCTCATACTTCCTGTATGAGGTTAGTTTTTTAAAAATGATAAACAAACTATTTTTTTTAGCTTTTTGGGGCCTGGTTGTATGCTGCCTCCTAGCTGTCCAGTGGTGAGTGTTTTGGTGGTCTCCACCTGGGCATGATCAGATGTCGGCTGGGCCGTCATTGGCCCCCTCCCCTCCCAGGCTGGCAGGTCAAGGTGATGACACATTTTCTATTGTCTAGTTTGAGAGAAATGCCAGTAGACCTCATGGCTCCAGGATTCTCCTCAGGGAAACTAGCCTGTCAGTGCAGGAAGAAAGGCCCAGGGAGCCTGCAGCTGGGCCAGCAGAGGGTGTGATGACCAGGGAGCGTCCACCGTTGCAGGAGGAGTACCCCACAGAGCCCAGCCCTGGCCGTGCACAGGAGCAGCACCCAGGAAAGGAGATAAGGGGTGGATCGGCGGACCCGTCTCCCCAGGTCACCCCCAAGAACTTGTTGACAGCTTTGAGAACTTGGGTATGGCTTTTAGGCTGCTTGCTCTCCCCCCCGACACGCACACACTGTGGGGGTCTCAGGAGAGAGCTGTTGGTGAGCACTGAAGTGAGAACACCAGTAGACGGCCAACCTGCAGTGACCACAATCATGAGGCACTGAGCCCATGGCCGGGGTACAAGAGCATCACAAGGAGCCAGTGTCATTCACCAGCGGTGATTCTGGGCCTGGGTCTAAATTGCTAGGGGGCTATGAAAACAGATGATCGTGGTCCTCCTTCCCAGAGCTTCCAATGTAGGAGGAGGTCTGGACGGGGCCTGAGGTTTGCCTTTCTAACAAAGTGAGGGGTATGTAACGCTGCTGGTCCAGAGGCCCCTGTGGGGATCCACTCCAAGGGCCATGGCTGTGGGTGATTGAGCCCCGAAAAGCCTTGTGGGCCCTCTGACTGTCTGCATTTTCCTCTAGTGCCGAGCACAGCCTTGGACATAAAGCCAGCCCTTCAGAAGGCCTTTTGCATCGCCCAGTAGCTGTACACCAAGGTTCCCTGTCACAATGTCGACCAGACCAAGTCTGCTAGAATGCTTTTGAGGATTAGTTCTTTGAAAAGTTGGCTTTACTTTATAGAGAAAGTGGCCATGGTGAGGGCTAAGGTGGTTGGGCCAAGAGAGGGAAGCCTGTGCATCACTCACCCTTGTCTCCATTCCCACCTCTGGTACAATCAGAAGGAGTGACCTCTTTGTACCAGAGGTGGGCAAACTCCCAAGGTCCCCCCCTGGGTCCAGGGGTTGGAAACAACCATGAGTGTCCCTTCTTCCCCTCAAGAGGCCACACATCACCATCTGGATGCTACACTGGGCTGGGGCCCTGCTTGCTGCTCATGGCCACACTTGTCCTGCCCCCCAGGGAGAGAGGGTACCCCAGCAGCATGGATCTGAGGGCCATGGGGATGCTGAGCAGGGAGTGCCCCTCAGGAGCAGGGCCTGAGGTCCGGATGTGCTCGCTGACTGGCCAGGAGGACCTCTCTGTGTTCAGGGGCAGCCCTGGGACTGGCAGCAATTTGCTGACGAGGGGGTTGAGGGACACGGAGTCTTTCTGAACCACCTGTAGGTCTGTAGTGATGCATGGAACACTGCAAAAAAAAAAATGCCTCTCAGGGGAGGTCCCCTCCAGAAAGCTTCTAAGTCTGTACAGCCTTATGTAGCTTCAGCTCTAGAAATGGGAGCTCCTCAGAAGCAAGGACAGAGCCCCGAGTGTGGGCTCCTCTCTCCCTGCCTGACATCGGCAGCAGCAGTGCAGGAGCCCCGTCATTTACCCGAGACTCACATCACCCGGCCCTAAAATTTGTCTGTGACAAACAACGTAGGTTTTCTGAGTGTGCCCTCCAGGTTTTAGCTTCGTGAGACGTAAAAACAGGGCACTCTCGAGAACCGATGTTGCGCACACTCCATCCTCCTGGGAAATCATTTTAGAAGCTCAGAAAGTGGGTTTCCAACAGGATTAGAATCCAGCCATGAGTCGCCACTATCACAGTGTGAGTGCTGGCTGGTTGTTTTCCTGAGTGCTGATGACGACCCAGGCTCGGGTGTGCCTTGCCACTGTGGGTGGCCGAGGGCTCCTGTGTGGCCTCTCAGCATGATGTAAGGG
Organism: Carollia perspicillata; assembly: GCA_004027735.1. NCBI lineage: Eukaryota > Metazoa > Chordata > Mammalia > Chiroptera > Phyllostomidae > Carollia > Carollia perspicillata. Next base: position 2,269 of record PVKM010051483.1, read on the forward strand.
CAGCACTGTGAATGCTGAAGTGAAGTGAGGTTTGTAGTCTTCCTGTCCCCTGCCTGGTACTTACGGCCTGGGGAGTAGGGACTTGGGTGGGTCGCAGTGAGGGGCAAAGCTCCTTGCCCAGGGAACCATCAGTCTGGGGGTAGATGTCTGAGCTACTGTTTCTCTCCCCTTCTCCGCCCCCTGGGCCAGGAGCCTTTCCTCTGACTGCAACCAGTACAGAGACGACACGACTTGGGACTTCACTCGGAGAGCATCCAGAGGGTTCCCCAGGCTACATTTGAGGTCCCTGGTGAGGGACCACGCTCACAGTGTGACGTGTGTGACCCTGAGGCCATCCCTCAGATCCGAGGGACAATCATGTTGCGTACCCACAGCAGGGGGACCTCACTGGTGCCCCTTGAATACCAGAGACTAAAGGAACAGCAAAGCTCAGCCAAGCTGGGGTCAGACTGAGGGAGGAATGTGAGGCCGGGAGCTCCTGTGGGACTGTCCCAGCACAGGAGAGGTGCCGCTGGGCCCCACTGCCTCCAGGGTCCGCTGGCACATGGGAAGACGTGTGTGTGATGGGCTCTGAATTAGGGGCGACTTTGGGTTTCTTTAGTGATAGGTAGACAGCCAGGCCTCATGAATCCTGAGGGATTGACTCATTTGTGCCAAAGTTCCGAGACAAACTCAAGCTATGTCAAGCCTTGCAGTGGAAGCTGATCTTCAGAATCTAGGGCTGGGTAGGAGGGACTGAGGTCTCCATCCCAGCAGTGTCCCTTCCCGTGTGACCTGAGGAAGGTGGCTTCCTTCCTCTGTGTCTGTGAAATGAAGGTTGACCAGATGATCCTCGGGGCCCTGTTACCTCTCGCGCTGTGATTTTGGTCACGTCTGCATGGCCAGGTGTTCCACCTTGAAGCCCGGGCTGGTGCCCTTGGTTTTTCATCTCACTCAGAAGCTGGGGGGAGGGGGTGCTGGAGAGGAGTATAGCTTGTTAAGCCACCAAGGAACCAGGCTTCCCCTCCCTTCCATGCTGGCCACTGATGCATTTCTTAGTTCCTGTTTCTCTTTGCCCACCCAGAAAGGCTCTGCATATGAAATATCGGGTCCATGTTCTGGATTGTTAAATGCAAGCACATACCAAGAAGCTGGTTTTTCCAATAGACTAGCAAATGAAGCCTTTTAGTAAAAGGAAGGAAGGGAGGAATGGAGGAAGGAAGGAAGGAGGGAAGGGAGGGAAGGGAAGGAGAAGGAAAGAAAGGCTGCAAGCATTTGTGTGAATGGACCAGCTCCTGTGTACAGGACATTGGGGCAAAGATACTGGGGAAAAACAGTACAGAGTTTGAAGAAGTAAACACAGGCTGTCACAACTGCCTGTGAGTGTTGGACAGCAAGGGTTTTGCAGGGCAAGCTTTGCTCCCTGAAGCCTGTAGCGGCACGGACAGCCCTTAGGAGAGGGGCTGGGTAGGGCTGCCCTCAGAGCATTCCTAACGCTGCTCAAGACTGCTGTGTGAGAAAGAGCTCTTTTGCGATGCACGTAATACCCAAATTCAACCCCTTTCCTTATTTCCTGACTTCTCAGGGTCTTTTGTATGGTACTGTGCACACTGCATGAATCTCCTGGGGAAGGATGGAGCTCCTTCAAAATCAAGCATCCCTCTCTCTTTTTACAGAGTTTTGAGCCATGAACAAAAGTCAGGAGATGGGGAGGGGCAGGGCGGCCGGCTTTCCTGGTGAACTCAGGGCTGCCTCTGGGCAGGTTGCATGTGGAGGGGACAGCTAGGCCCCCAAGGAACAGTCGGGGGCAGAGCTGGTCCCTTCTCCTACCATCAGGGGTGGCTGGGCAGAGAACACTCTAGAACACCCCTCCCACGGCAGTGCTGTTTTCCTCCCCGAGTGCCTCTAAGTAGCAGAGTTAAGCACAAGCTGGCTTGCCGGGTTGCAGTGCAGACTTTGGAGGTGGTGATCCTGTCTCTGTTTCAATCGCCCGCCCTCTGTGTATCTTTGGAAGCATCCTTCCACTTGTTGGGGAAAATTAGCTTCCTCAAATGATGTGCTCCTCAAAAGCCAAACCGCGCTCATCTCAAGTGGCAAAGCAGGACTGAACAGAACCAGAGTCCTTGGAGCTGTTCTCAGGCTGTGCTGTCCTCCGGGCCTTTGCTTGGTCAGGAGCCTTCCTGCACTTCCCTGGGGCTGCTGGGCACAAGCTTGTCTGGTAAGATGCCCTCCTGTACAGCTGGGAGGCCAGCTCCCCTGGGAGATGGGAGAGGACAGGGGCCTGGAAAATCAGCCCCACCATGCTTGCTCATCCCCTCGGGGTAGCAATTCCACAGTGACCTCTTTTAACTCTTAGCTCCTGGGAGGAGGCTCCAGGAACCATCTGGGCAGACAGGTTGTCCTGAAATTCCTGCGTGGCTCTCCAGCTGGGCCAACAGGGGCACAAGGGGAAGAGCCTCGGCTGCCACTGGATAGACCCTGACCCAGAGTCTGACCTCAGCTTGTCAGTAAATAGGCAGTGAGTGAGCTTCTGGGAACATCTGCCTTTTCAGTCTCTTCTGAATTATTTTTAAACGATGCCCCACCCCCCACCGCCACCCGCAATTTTTGTCAACTATCACTATTTGAATAGATGCTGATAAATTTGATCCCCAGCTCACGGTGGCATTTACGATATGTCTTTCCCTTTTTGGTTTCCACGTACTGGAGTGACTGTCTCTCAATGCGGTCGGCAGTGACCTGTGTTTTTCATGCATGTTTTTGTTTCAGAATAACTGGGAGATGAAACAGGAAGCTCTATGACACACTTGATCGAAAATGACACAGACAAAAAAAAATCAGGACTCAGCCCCCTTCCAGCGCCTCTGCCTCCTGCCTGCTGCCCACAGCTGGGATGCAGGTGACAGGTCTGCCCTGGGACTGACTCTGACGGCCGTGGACTTCGAGGGCCTCTGCACTTGCTGAGGGTGTGTCTGCGATATTATGGTCATGGTCTGGCCTGGGTGGTTTCCTATTCATCTTGCTGTCTCTATGTGTATTCATCTCTTTTTCTTCATTAAAAGCAAAGCAAAAAAATAAATAAATTGTCTGCTTATTAGCTATATTTAAGCACTAATTTAAATGACACCAAGTTGTGTTTGAGATTAATTTCTATAAGACCACAAGTAAACCCTGCCATAACCATGCAGATCATTATGACATTTTGAGAAGCATGTTGAGGTTGCATCTCTTATTACTCAGACTTGTCTGCCCGGCCTTTTCTTCTGCCTCTGTAGAAGGCCTCTCTTGAGTCAGTATTGGCATACTGGCATTTCAAAAAAAACACAGGAAGACATTTGGAAGTGGGTATGCTCTGACCTGGCCTGCCAGCAGTGACCCCCAAATCATCACCAAACTTGAGCTTTCTCCCAGATGCCTCTGTCTCCTCAGCTGCCACCCTCTCTCCCTTCACACATCACTCACCCACGCACTCCTTCGTTCTGCACAGCTTTTCCAGGGGCCTACTCCGCGCCATGTTCTGAAGACAGAGCGGTGGCTAGGACCGACTCTGCTCCAGCCTCCTGGCTCCTCTAGCCTCCGTACGAGTGAGTGGGTGCTGCAGGGGTTTGTCTATCATGTGCAGGGGGCTGTGTAGTTGTCAGGGATGGACAGTGTGGTCATTTCATTTCGATGTCCTGACTGCTTAAATCTGAGCCCCTGAAGTTGGCAACTAAGTATTCCTTAAAAATGGATAAATATCAAAGCGTTCCTCTTTGGCGTCCCACTCTCTTCCCCAGCCCAGTTGACAGCTTGACCCTCCCAGGAAGATGGCCAAAGAGGCCGATAGAAATTGCTTCCGGCACTTCCAGTCTTCACTTAAGCACTTAGCGGACATCCAAGAACAATTTTAAATGACTGGTGTACTGTTTACACTTCTCGAAATTAATTTCTCAGTAGACCATGATGAAAATCTCAGCAGCCTCCCCTCCACCCCCGCAGTGTGCGGGGCACAGTAGCTACTGCCATTCGAACCCGGGTCCCCGCCCAGGCGGCCCCTCCTCAGGGAGGCTCTCTCTGACCACCATGTCCTGGGGGGGACCCCCTTCAATTTCTCCCTAGCTCATGAGTCTATTTTATTTCCTTCATAGAACTTACCACTGTCAACCATTATCTTGATTGTTCATTTATTAATTAGCTGTTGGCCTCTTACCTGCCCCCAATTTCAGCTGCATAAAGGCAGATTCTAGTCTGTCTATTGCCCAGTCTGTCCCAGCACCTGATGGTCCCTGTTCATTAATTATGTGTTGACTAGATCCATTATCTCATTAGTCACTTCTCCTCGCACAAACACCATGGTGTCGGCAGCCCGGGATTCTAACCACCGCTGGTTGGACGAGGAACTGCATCCACTGACCGCTGGTGAGGTAACACGGTGAATGGAGCAGCTGGGTCGAGGAGCCAGGCTTTCTGCCAGGACTGACCCAGCAGAAAAAGCTGATCACGAGCCACATGCTCTCTCAACAATTGGACTCTCATCTGAACCAAGCTTTGCCTTGGAAATAAATGTCCTTATGCCAAACTTTATTTACTCAGAGTAAATTTTATTTACCCAGGAATGCAATTCTTGGGAGGTTAAAGGCGACCACGTGGTGGAGGGCCACATCCTTGGAGGCATCTGGAGTGGAGGCTCTCATCTCTGCTCCGCCAGCTCTTGCTCCTGGTGAGCCACCTGACTCCTCTGGATGGCGCTTCCCTCAGGAGAACACTAGGGGACCGGGTGGCATGCGTCCACAGATCCCACATTGCCCGGAGGTTCTTTTATTTTCTTTTCCCTGCTGCTGGTTCTGCTTCCCCGGGTTCTAGAGGAGGCGGAGGCAATGTAGAGGGTGCTGAGGACAGCAAGACAAAGCCCCTGCGAACTCGAAGAGCCCAGGCTCGGCCACGGTTGCGGACTTGCCCCTGGGCGCCCACATAGACCCAGGTCAGCCCTTCTGGACATGCACCTTCCCTGGAGCATGGGGGTGCCTTTGGGAAGAATGTCTTCTCCTACCCGCTCACTCCTCACCTGTGCTTTTGAGCGTTCCTGAGACTAACCCACTAAGACATTTATAACCTGGAGGGGATGGAAGTCAGAGACTCGGGGAGAAGCAGAAACAACTCGTATAGGCTTTGCAGGGTAATTGGCTCACGAGGGTAACAGGAAAGGGAACAAGAGATTTGACCACAAAATTCTAGATGATTCTGAACCCTGGCCAGACATTCGAATTACCCAGGAGCTTTTAAAAATCCACGTGACCAGGCTCCCCAAAAACCAATCACATCAGAATTTTGGGTGGGGTGCCCCCACCACCCTAAACTCCCCAGGAAATTCCATCATGTAAGCAAGGCTGACAACTGTGGGCTGGAGCTGTATTGTCCGATGCGGTCGCCACTAGCCACATGTCCACTGGAAACAAAGTGTGGCTGCCGTGACCGAGGAACTGAATTTTTCATTGTAGTTCATTTAAATGCAAATAAGCACATGTGACTGTGGCTGCCACAGTGGACAGCACATACACAGGACACGCGTGTCATCACAGACGTTTCTACTGGACAGCCCAGTCTAGGGGACCTCGGAACCTGCAGCCACCCAAGGAAATCACACCGGGCCCAACAGGAGTTTAAGGTGCTGAGAGTGTTTTTCTTCTACGTCTTGAGCCCAGGGCCACGCGGCAGCTAGGGAAACATGCTTTCAAAGCACCGCCTGGTAGGATGGAAAGAGCTGAAAATACCTGTACAAGCTTAAGGTCCTAACCCTAGTCATCTGGCCTTCCAGCCAGGCACTCAGCCTGCGTCTCTGAAGAGCCAGCCCTGGAGAGGGAGCTTTCTGAATGACTATTGGATTGCTGTAATCCTGGAATTTAGGGCAGCAGGAAGTAGTCCTTCCAGGGAGAACTTTTGGAAAAGCCAGAGGAGGGGTTTGGGGCTAGAAGAAGAGCTCAGGCTTCTGAGAAGGATTCCCTGAGGCCGCTCAGCAAGCTTAACCAGTTTGGGGTTAAAGCAGGAGAGGCAGAAGCCCAAGCTGAATCATTTTCTGCTTTTTCACTCGCAGACTGTCAGATTTTTTTTCTTTTTTCGAAGGGAAAGCACCTTACGACAAAGAATAATACTATTTTGAATTTCAGAGCTTTCCCTTTTTCAAAGCACTTTACCCCCTCTGACTTATTTTGTCCTCACAACAAGGCCGTAACTAAACAGGGAAGGGGTTGTCGGCGCCTGCCAGCCGGAGGAAGAGCTCAGTATCACGCAAGGCATGAAAAAGGAGAGGCGAAGCCACGGCTGCCCCGTGCTGCCGTGCCTGGCCACTCCGAGGCCACGACGTAACCCGGACCAGGCATACCTGGGCCGTGCGCTCCTGCGGCGGATCCTGTTTTTAAAGAAACGCAGGACTTCCCCCCGTTCCGCCTTGTTTCATCCCAGCTCTCCCCGTGAGCGGACCATCTGATGCCACTTTTCCCTCAGAGGTCTGTGTGATTTGCACATTTGAGAAACATGCCTTTGCGTCTCTTCCTCTAACTTTTTTTCAACACGGAGACTGGACAGGACATGGGACAGGGCCCTGTGGCTCTCCATGGAAACGTCCAAGGCACACGACTGGTGCACACCAGCCGCAGACCGACCCTGTCCCCTTGGAGTCCTCAACCTTCTCTAGGTATGGGATGGCCGAGACTCATTTGAGAGCAGACTTGCCAGAGGGGAGAAACACTGAACAGTCTGTCCACCTGAGACCTCGTGGGCGGCCCCGCCAGCCTAGCCATTGGCACACTGCTGTGGCCGCGGGGGCAGCAGGGCTGGCGTGATACCGCGAGTTGACCTCTTTGGGGTGGCTGCCCTAACGACTGTGAATTCTCCTGGTCACACCATCACCCACCCGTCCTGTGTATACACAGGACACAATGAGAGGTTTTCAGATGCTTACTGAAAGCAAGACACACTTTCTGGGGCATTCCCCTAATCGGCTGTTCTGGTGAAGCTCGTCAAAACAGGAAATGAGGTTAGCATGGAATGACTTTCTCTCAGAGAACTCGAATTGCCTCTGAGAGACCACCACTTTCCTCCCCAACGCCGTGAGCCCGTCGATGCCTCTTCTGGGTTTGCCCGGAAGCCGGCGTGAGTGTGCGCTTCTGTAGCTGTGAGGAGCCATTGCTTTGGGAAATGGGGGGGATGTTTTCTTGTTCTCAGCCTTCCAGACCCTCTGCCTTTGATTCCAGTATCTCGAAGTCATTTATTTGCTCCGAAGTCAGATCCACACGTACTTGGAACACCACAGAAGTGTGACCGAGGCCAGGCTCCGTGCACACACACGCTCCCCCGTGGGTGTCCACTAGCTCCCGCCTCGTGCTGCTCGGTCCACGTGTCCCCTCTGCATCGGAGATGGCAACCAGAGGCATCACCTCCAGCCGGATGGAGACTTAGTGGGGACAGGCTGCTCTCCTCTGCTCCCTGGGGCAGCGTCTAACCAGATACGTGCCATAATAATACAGCTGTCCTGGCTTCACTCACGGGAGTCCCCACGTGGGGTTCTCCGACTCAGTTAGAATTTCACGGTCTAGGCAACAGGCACCATTCTTATCTATGTGGAGCTTTCGGACCAATGCCTCCACTTCAACTTTCTAGATTTAAATGCGCTTCAGAACCACACTGGCTTCTGTCTGGTGGAAGAGTCAACCTGGAAAATGTGTAGCCTTGTCCTCTAGCCACCTCCAAATAGAGATGTGCATTACCTTCTGGACGTAGACCTGTGCGTGAAGCTCTCAGTTCTGTAGTCACAGGTTCGCTTCTCCTTTTCTGTGATTTCACGAGACCTCAAAAGCCACCCCAAGTCCCATGGCCCTCCTTTCACCGGGTGTCCCTGACCCCTCGCCAGGGGGCACAGGCACCATGTTCTCAGTGGTGGCTGCCTGAGTAGACAGATTAGCACCTCAAGAAGAATCATGGCCACCACCCAGGGCTCTGTTTGCTCCAGACACGGCCTCTGCAGGGTCATTACATTATTTCTAATCTCACAACAGGCCCCAGAGGTGGGGTCATCATTGTGTCATTTCAGTCACGAAGACCGAGTTGCAATTTGACCCCGATCACATAACTGGCAATGTGACGGTGCAACCCGGATCTCCATCCCAGGGGGTCTTGCGTCCCCCAGCTCTGCATCACGCTGCCACTTTGTATTTTATAAAGATGCAAAAGCAAATTTTTT
>PVKM010051484.1:0-10460 GCA_004027735.1 Carollia perspicillata
GTTCCATTCCTGTTCTAGTTGTTTCCATACTTTGTTTTTGTTTTAGGTGTGGTTGTTAATAATTGTGAGTTTGCTGTCATTTTACTATACATGTTTTTTGTCTTCTTTTTCTTAGATAAGTCCCTTTAACATCTCAAAAAGTAAGGGCTTGGTGATCATGAACTCCTTGAACTTGACCTTATCTGAGAAGTGCTTTATCTGCCCTTCCATTCTAAATGAAAGCTTTGCTGGATAGAGTAATCTTGGATGTAGGTCCTTGCCTTTCATGACTTGGAATACCTCTTTCCAGCCCCTTCTTGCCTGCAAGGTCTCTTTTGAGAAATCAGCTGACAGTCTGATGGGAACTCCTTTGTAGATAACTGTCTCCTTATCTCTTGCTGCTTCTAGGATTCCCTCCTTCATTTTAATCTTGGGTAATGTAATTATAATGTGCCCTGTTGTGTTTTTCCTTGGGTCCAACTTCTTTGGGACTCTCTGAGCTTCCTGGACTTCCTGGAAGTCTATTTCCTTTGCCAGATTGGGGAAGTTCTCCTTTACTATTTGTTCAAATAAGTTTTCCACTTGTTGCTCTTCCTCTTCCCCTTCTGGTACTCCAATAATTTGGATGTTGGAACATTTAAAGATGTCCTGGAGGTTCCTAAGCCTCTCCTCATTTTTTTGAATTCTTGTTTCTTCATTTTTTTCTGTTTGTTTGTTTGTTTCTTCCTTCTGGTCCACTCCATTGATTTGAGTCCCAGTTTTCTTCCCGTCACTATTGGTTCCCTGTGCATTTTCCTTCATTTCACTTAGTGTAGCTTTCATTTGTTCATCTAATTTGCGACCAAATTCAACCAATTCTGTGAGCATCCTGACCACCAGTGCTTTGAACTGTGCATCTGATAGGTTGGCTATCTCTTGGTCACTTAGTTGTATTTTTTCTGGAGCTTTGATCTGTTCTTCCATTTCGGCCATTTCTTTTTGTCTTGCCGCTCCTGTTACATAGTGAGGGGCAGAAACTTCAGTGTTCACCAGGGCAAGGCAACCCAGTTGCTGGGTTGTGACTATATGTTGGGATGGAGTCCAACATGGTATAATGGCGCTTGCTCCACTCTCAGTCCCTTCTGCAGCTTCCCCCAAGCAAACTGGGCCTTTCTGGTGCCGATTCCCATGTGGGTGGGCTTGTATGCATTCTAGGACCCTGTGAATCTCTCCAATGAACTCTCTTGTGAGGCTGGGAGTCTCTCCCTGCACCTCAACCCCCACAGGTGTTTTCAATCGGTGTTTTGAGGCTTTATTTCCCGGTCCAGGGACCCTGGGTTGCTTGGTCTGTCTCACTCCCCAGTTATCTGCGTGTGAATGTGTGACCACCGCCAGTTAGCCAGCTGCCTTATGCACGGTGTCCCACTTCACAATCGCCACCTCGCTGAGTCTGCCCATTGCCACCCTGTGCCCAGGGTCTGCCAGCCACCACCTGCATGCCTGGGGTGCCTTGCGCACACCCAGTGTCACCAGTTCCTGTGCCATGACCCCTCTCTGTTCCGCCGCCCGACTCTGCCCTGCTTACCGGTCTGGATGAATGTGTCTATTTCAGCTCCTTGGCTGTCTGACTTCCATACAGTTCCATTTTCTGTCAGTTCTGGTTATTATTTCGTTTCTAAATTTTTATTGTCCTTATTTTGGTTTTACGAGGAGGCACAGTGTGTCTGCCTACGCCTCTGTCTTGACCGGAAGTCTAATATTTTGTTTTGTTATTTAGAGGGGACTAAATAAACATTTTTAAGGGACACTCGTCCATATTAAATATTAAATGTTTTGTGTATGTCACAGCTTCAGCGACATCATGACTCCTTTGGATTCACTCCTCCAAAAACATATGTACATACAATTTCTGCATACATTGCAGTGGTTTTCTTTGTGGCACATTTGTTAAGTTTTCAAATGGGCCTGACTCTGCCGCATATATTATATAGGGGCTGGCGAAGGCTTGATCACAAAGATCGCTCTCTAGCCATTCCCACTTATGGAAATTGGCCCCAGTATGTGTCGGGCTATTGCGTCAGTTTAAGTCCTTACAGACAGGCTGACATGGGCCCATCTGATGTGAGGGGAATCTCTGCTGAGGGGTATTTCTCCACCCCTGTGATGGATTTTCTATTAAAGAAAAATTCTGCATACAATATCCGAGGGCTCCTGAGCTCCCTGCAAAGCTCACCCACGGACTCCAGATCTCAAGATTAAGAACCTGTCCCCACATTTACTAAACAAGTGTGTAGACAAGTCTGATTTCTAGAATTTCATCACCTTGAAAAGAATCTAACTCTGCTTTGTCTTTTAAAGTGTTAATCTCATGCAAAAAAAAAAATCAGTATTCATCAGAAATAATCACCAAAGCATTGTCTTTGTTATTGTGTGAGTTTTTCAAAGCATAAAGGGATTAGCTGTTCTCAAAGAAAGGTCCTGACTCTTTTCTGTTTCAAAGGTTGAGAACTGAGGCCTACCAGCCCATCAGGTGACTTCATCCTGCATCTCTCCAGAGAGTTAAACAGTAGACACCTTGCCACTGGCAACACAAACAAGCCGGGAATGTGTCTGGCTAGTAATGCAGGTATTGCCTGGCAGGCAGGCCACAATCCACATAAATTCTGCCACCCACTTTACTCAAGGCTTTCATGTCACGCCATCACTCGAGACCTCTCTCTTCTCAAACTCCTTTCAGATTTATTAACTCCACGGTGCAATTATCCACTTTATACTAAATTACCCTCTCTCATATTCTTTCTTGTTCTCTAAATTTTTTTAATCTTAAAAGTTTACATAGAGGCCTTAACTGGGTTCAATCATGTATACCATCCTGTTGCTCTCCATCACCTGACTCTCTCTCAGCATTACATCCATATAACAGCTCCCACTACAGAACGGTGAGAAGAAAGTATACTCCGAGGACAGAGGAGGGGGTGTGGAGTTTCCAGCTCACCGCTCATCTGGTGGTCACCTCCTCACTGTGGCCTCCTCCAAACAGAACTGACAGAACTGTTCAGTGTGGACAGAAGACTTTGGGTTCTCACAGTTCCACAGGCTGGGAGTCCAAGAGCAAGGCACTGGCAGATTTGAAGTCCGATGAGAGGTCGCTTCCTGATTCATAGAAGACTTTCTGCGGTGTCCTCATGTAGAGTGAGGACGTTCTCTAATTTTTTAATATAAGTTTGTCCTCTACATATGTCATATAGCTCAACTGTTTATAATATACTACTAAACAGATATATGAGTACATATATAGTCTATGTTCATTATTCCTCAGACTCCAAGATTAAGTTAAAGTTACAAAAACTATTCTTTGAAAGACACATTTATTTAATTTACTAAAACTGATTTCAGGCCCTGGCCGGATGGCTCAGTTGGTTGGAGCATCATCCCATACACCAAAATGTTGTGGGATCAATCCCTGGTCAGGGCACATACCTAAGTTTCGGGTTTGATCCCCAACTGGGGCATATACGGGAAGGCAAGCAATAGATGTTTCTCTCACATCAATGTTTCTTTCTCTCTCTCTCTCTTCCTCTCTCTCTAAAATCAATAAAAATATATTCTTAGGTGAGGATAATGTTTTTGGAATATGATTTTTTTTGCCACTGAGATTTGTTCTCACAGTTCCACCACATTTCCCAATTCTGAATTTACCGGGTAAAAGGAGACTATATCAATAGCAGAGACTAAGCTTACTGATATTTAATATTCCATTTTTAAACAATTGTATTGCAAAATCATGAGCAGGCAGAAATGAAATGAAAAGCAAAATCTGTCAAGGAACAACGAGAAAAAAATGTTTTCAAGTATTCAACATCATTGGTTACTTTTCCCATGGCCCAGTGATTACAAACCAGAGCAGCATTTTAAAAGCTGGTCACCTTGGAAAGCACAGAAACCTCTAAAAATAAAAATCAACGTTTCCAGATTCTACCATAATGGTTTCCTGGTAAACAGAAAGACATGCTTGATATTCTACCCCCACACGGGGGCCATGGCAATTAATTATTCAACATTTGGAAAGTGCTTTGCAGATAAGAAGCTAAGTGCTAAAAATCATCATCAATTTTCAGCAGGCTGCACTTAAAGTGAACTCACCAGGTTCATTGTTGGAAACCGAACCATTAGCATAACTCCATGCTTTCTTTTTCCATTTCATTTAGCCCAGTAGACCGAACAGCCAACACCCACATGAACCTTCCTTTCCTTCTGGCCAACTTTTGAATGTCCCTGAAGTTGTCCTAAATTTTTAGAGAAACTGGAATTTACAGTTTATGCTTGTTAGATATCTTTCCTCTTCTGCTGTTTATTTACATGATATAAATAAATAGCAAATTTACTAAGGATTTCATTTGTAAAACTTTGAGAATAATTAAAATCTAGTTTAATAGGCTTCTACTCTATTAGTTATTATTTAAGCAAGCATATTTACTTAGCTGTTCATGACTGCATTAAATGTATAAATTTAGATGAAAAATCTAAGAACTGATTAACTTCGATTAGCACTTTAAGTGAAAGTAATAAGGTATTCTACTTGAATGAGAAAGTGTTTTCGTTAGATAAATCTTTCTTCTCATCTCCAATGTATTGTGGTTAGATTTTATTCATTTTAAAACTTAAAACAATGGATCAAGATTGAAGAAAATTTCTTAACAAATGTTGAACGAAAATCCACATAAAAACCCACCTGCGTTCCCTAACAAACAGAGGAGACGTTAAGTGACGTGTGAGTGGAGAGTCACTAGCAGGCTGTGCTCTGCTCTGCAGAGCCATCACACCACAGTTATGGTTGGTCTGGGGTGAAATAGACAAGTAGAAATCATTCATACCTATGGCCATTTTGGAGACAATAAGTAGTTTTGTCCAAACTATTATTTTACTTCACATCTCCCACAAAGTGAAAGATCATATATTACAAAGGTCATCATTTCATGTTTTGAGATTAAAAAACTGTGCTGACCTAATCTTCTTGGATATGGAACTCATTTCCCATGATAGCAAGCTCCACCAAGAGGGTTCATGTATTTTAATCCCCAAAGTGCACAGCTATGAAATTCACCTTTGCTTTGGGAAAGGCCTTGTTATGAGTTTTTACCGCTTTAAACATTAATACCATTTATACATCTATTAACCAACCTTAAATCTTGTATCCACTTTCAGCCCTCCCAAACATCCCTCCCCAAAACAATGTGGTAATAAAGACTTAAATGGGCTCAATATTCCTAATCTCGGTAAGAAAAAAACCGCTGCTGGTTGCCGGAGTAAGAGGAACTCCATGAGGCTGCTGGCTCACGTGACAAAAGTGACCAGATTCTGCATGAAACCCACAACAGGCAGCTCAACTCAAAAACCAAGTGAATGCCAAACAGCCAAGACAAAAGTTCTCATTGCTCAGCTTCATGCTCACTACACAGAGCCCATATAATCTTCATCTTTCACAGATCATCGTGTAGTAAATATGTGGGTAAATAGTTTTTCATGCTTTACTCCAGCACCCTCATTTCTTTAAAAGATATTGAAAATAGCTATAAGCAACTTAAAACTGGGAGGAAAATAGATTACAGAAAGGCTTCTTTAGAAAAATTCATTCAAAAGAGGGGTTACATTATTTCCTCTTCTATTGTGCTGGCTCTGTTAGGGTTCTTGGTACAAACAGAAAAAATAGGCACACTTTATATTTTAAAGAAGTGTTTTGTGGCATACATTCTTTACTCTCTCAGTGTTAATGTCAACAGGGAAGTCAGAGTTTCTTAAAAGCAAACAACTTAATATGATATAGTTGCCATACTCAGGGAAGAGGGAGCAATTAAGTCATTTCAGATGAAATGTTTTCCATCCCAAGGAATATGAAGGAGATAAAAAGTGTCCAAAGGAATTAGCCATGTCCCCAAGTAAATGAGAAATGAATTGGCAGGGACTGAGCCTCCATGAGAACATTACTTTGAATCAAAACCAAATTTCTAAAACACTGCAGGTGATCTGCTCTATATTTATGGAATGTGAATATTGAAATATTGAAAAGAATGACTGTGAAATGTTTAAGAAATGAAGCAATTTAACTAAGTGGTAATGTTATATTTATTGACTGCATGTTGTAATGTTTAGACTTAGAATGAGAGTGACAGGAAAGACAAAGACCCAGACTCTGAGGTCCTTCCCAGCTGCACACGCTCCCCTGGTCACAAGCTGCTACCATCCAACCAGCTCGACAGCAGAGACAGGTCTGCCCTGAACTTAGAGGGTCCTTATCTAAGTTACTGAAGGGAGGCCAAGAACTAACACACACCTAAACGTGTCACTCAGCCTATGTGTCAATCCTTCAAATTTCATCATCAGTGATTATTTATTTTGCATCTCCTGCTAAAATTTAAAGTGCAAAGCACATAGTATATTAAATCATTTCTTACTAAGATATTGTCAGATGTTTTCCCCTTGCAAAAAAAAAATAGCAAATGTTAATAATAAAGAGTATTAGCCTTCAAACTCATAGAACATTAAAGGAACCGTACTGTAAGGGAAAGGTGGGGGCTGAGAAAGTAGGATATGATTATAATAACACACACCTAAATCACACTCACTGTGTGCTGCAGACTTTTCTAAGTATTTCACATATATTACTTTATGTAAGCCCTAGGAATTAAACGAGGCAGGTCGGGAGGAAGAACTGGTAGCAGAGAGTCACCCAAGTCACGAGGCGTGAAGTACTTAGGTGCTATGCGGCACAGCCCAGGTCTCCCCTTCGAGGTACAGGTGCTGCCCCAGTTGGTGGGAATGTTGGTAACTGAGGATGCTCAGCTCCAGGTACTGTCTTAGTTGAAGAGACCACCCTACCCAAGGTCACGCCCCTGCCCAAGGACAGCCAACATCTCATGACTGGTTGGTGGGTAAAAGGCCTGGCTCCCTTAGACCACAGCGGGGCCACTCTGCAGGGCCTCCTCAGCCCCAGAGCTCCTGCTGAGATCAGCCAGTGGAGATCTTTATTGGTCCCGAATCGCACTTCAACTGCTCCCTCTGCCCGACCCAGCCCCCCTCACAGGTTATACCCCTCAGGGCCAGCTGCAATGAACTTACTGAGTGACCAGAAACTATTTCCCAGGGAACCCCGCCTCAGACAGAGTCTTGGTAAGAACGAAATTTGCCACATGACTACTGGATCTCAGCAACCTCTTTTTTCCAGGGTCTGTCAGCCATGTCCTTTCATGTCCTCTTACTTGGGCCTCTTCAATGATGGCCAATGACCGCTTGAAAATGCCACTTTCCTGCTCAGGATGCTCTCTCTCGAGTCTCCTACTATCTAAGTCTCCAAGGCACTGGAGCACCCAATCACCACTTCAAGGTACATCACCCCAGAACCACACTCTGCCACCTGGATCCCGAAAAAGCCCTCTTCTAGTCCACGCCTCCCAGACTGCCTCATGGAAATGGGGCCTTCAGCTTTGTCTTACAGCCCCTCTCTCTCTCTCGATGTGGCCAAGGCCTCCTCCCTGGCCCACAGTGAGAGAGCAGACTGCCCAGTGCCCTCAATTCCCCCCTCTTTCCCACCTCATCCCAGCCTCTAATCAAAACCACATTTCCTCCTTATATGTATATTCAACTCATGAAAACAGATACTTTGGAGATCACTGCCCATCATATAAGTGAACAGCGAGGCTCTTCATCCCTGTTTAAATACAGCTAAGACACCCTCTATACAACATAAAGGATAAGCCGAAGAATGTATAAAGCACAACATGGGAACACTTGATGTAGGAGCAATATCTCCACACGTCCCCATTCCAAAGAGCATCGCTGAGTTATACAATGATAGCCATGAGAAAGGAGCAAAAGGGGAGATTATGCTCAGTGTGTTAAGAAAGGAGATACATCTGTGCAATTCAATTTGGAGTGATGTACATCCAAACATATTTTAAGACAGTTTTAGTTTGGACACAAGTTTCAGTTACCAGAAAATGCAATTAAAGTGAATAGTTCACAATGTAATAACAGTAGATAAATAGACCACTCCTGCTACTTAAACAGACAGACTCATAATTTCCCAGAAACAGGCTCTTCAAATATTATTTCCCATTTCTTGATTCCAAAGTGTGCAACTCATAGTATCTACTGCTCGCCCATCCGGTGTTCATGCTTACAGCATCCCCAAGTCACCGAGTTTCCGTCAGGGCCTATATCCGTGGACACCCATATTAGAATTGAATACCTCGCTGTCTCTGCAGAACTAAAAAGTTATTCCACCAGTTCCTGACTCAAGCAGAAACTTGCCTGAAGCCTGGGCCACATGCTCTAGCCTGGTTTTTTCTGCTGCTCTAGTTTTTACATAAAGTATGCTGCATTAGTCAAGCCCATACATAAAGTCCTTCCATTACAGAAGCTTAAAAGCTGTGGGTCAAACGGGAATATATGGCACTGGGCTACCCAAGCTCTCTCATTTGTGAACATAATGTCACATCTAAAAAAGTTCTCCAACACACTAATTTTTATTTTTTTTTATTTTCAGAGTACATCTATCAAAGCTGGGGAGTGTGAAACAAGAAGGGCTTAGGACAGAAGAAACAATAGAAAAGAGGCAGCAGGGCTGCCTCGGCTCCCCGGAAAGTCAGAGAGAAGGAGGCCTTGGGGACAGGTTCAGGGGGTTAGCTCCGACAAGCTGCTGCTGCCCACTGCTCCCTGGTTGCTAGTCTCACAGGGTTTCCTGGAGTTTAGGAGATACATACCTGCGTGGGAACGAGAAGGGGAAGGAAAGGGCGTGGGCATTTCCAGGGAGGGCGAGTGTGCCCAACACAATGATTTTTAAACCAGCACAGAAAAAAATATATTTCATTTAGTTGGGAAAGCAAACCACTTCAGATTAGTGGAATTATCCCAAATGAGCCTGGAACCCAAGGTGTTGGTTTCAGTTCAGTAATAACACCCAATATCATTGTAACAGCAGTAAGATGTGGACTTGATTCACAGAAATCCTATCAGGAGGTCTAAAATGACCTGATCATTTTATAACCACAAGTATCAAAATGCACTGACACCAGTGCCATGTGGTCAAAGTCAAGAGCTAAGATAAGACACACTGAGGCAGGTAAACTTCACAGGAAATGTCATGTGAGGTCAGCCCACAATCCTCTACAGCAACATTCAGTGACATCAAAGAACAGTAACATCAAAGAACAAAAAAACATTCTACAAAATAGTAAGTGACTTGAATAAAGTGCTATGAGAGAGCCCTGGGTAAAGAGAGACTGTTGTCCAAAAGATAAGCTCTAGTCACCAAATATGCCCATGTTCTGTTTGAAATTGTAGGAAAACTCAACCTACCCAAAGATTTGCTCTGGGCCTTCTCCTCTTGGAAGAAGCCAGTTTCCCTTGTGGGGTGAAATGCTACTCACACAAACATCTACTACATAAAGTTAAACTTCTATTTCTATGGTAAGCCTCATTCTCTCAGTTGAAAGTGGTCCTCCCAGTTCTGATGTTTGTGGATTTGGGGGAGACTGTTCCTGACATTGTAGGCTTAGGTGAGGTCTCCTTTCAGACTTCATTGCTCAAGAACACAGCATTCATGTCTGTCTGTCTGTCCTCTTAAAGACACTCTGTTAACTTCTCCACACCCTTCTCAGTTATGTGTCTTGAGGTGCAAAACCAAACCTTTGAGGGAGTATTCTAGGTAAGAGTGAATAAGGTTCAGACACACGGGCGAACACAGACATACAGTATTAAAAGACTCTTATTAAGAGGTGATAACGCAAATCTGTTGAAATGTAATGTTTACCAATATACTAAAAAACAACTAAAATCTTGCGTTTACACCAAGAGTTAATTGGAAGTGTTATTATGTATACATAGTAAATACAATATCTATTGTAAACTGTCTCAATATATTGTGCCTTCACCTATATTATAAGGTGCATATATTATATTCAGGCAAATAATAAGCACTTAACACATGAATATATAGTACAATGATATTCTCTTCCTCATTTATATACATGTTATATCTTCCAAAATTTTATGAGAATAACTTCTAGATTTAAAATTCCTAGTTCAATATGATGGATACAAAAAATGAATTGAAAGAGGCATGCATCAAATTCACAGATGTGAGTAATTAAATGAATGATTCCTCTTGCCTTCAATACAAGCACCTTCCCCAGCTGATGCCCAGGAAATACGACATATGCCTAATTTTCGCATTTTTCACAATACCTATGATATAAATTCTTCAGAGGAGGCATGGAAGTTACAATTCCTTATATATCTTTTTAGGTATATCTTTTTAGGAATCTTAAAAGTGGTACTCATTGGGGAAGCTAAGTGCAGGCTATGTAAAAACTGTATCTTCCCAACTTCCAGTATGCCTATGATATTTTAAAATGAAAAGTTATTTTTAAGTGCTAACAACTCATACAGAATCTCAAAAAATAATAAACAGAACTGTGTCTAATTCAAAGAAGAGATGAAATACA